>PHNY01296147.1:988-16905 GCA_003724115.2 Anethum foeniculum | reverse complement strand
AAGTTAAAATAGTTACATAAATTTGAAACTAGTTATGAAACTAGCATTGTAGTTCAACTCTTATTTTGGCACCAAATAATACTTTTTGATGCTATATTATAGCAATAGCTATAGCTATTTTGCATTTAGCATTGGACTTGCTCTAACATGTCATAAATAAAACCAAGGGAGAACAAAAAAATTCTCCACTCCAACAATACATTCCTCTTAACTAAAATTTTAGTCAATCCCTCTGTATTGGTTATTTTTGTTGAATCTTGGCTATTTTTCGCAAATTGAGATCTGAGTGAAGTTTCACAACAATTCTTATCATATTTTATTTATACTAATTTAAAATAATAATAAAATATTACTTTTGAAATATAATCAATCAATTTCATTGTAATGTATCACGGTACGAGTTTATCAAATTTACTCCGATATACCGAGATTATAAACATACAAAATTACATTCGAACTTATCAATAATAAGATTTAAATAATTATTAATAAAAAATAAAAAAAAATAAAATATAAAAAAGAAGGCATGGCACTCATCATCATCTTCTCCATTTACAATTATACATACATGGGTTTGGTCTCCAAAAAGTCTATCATCCCCCACATCCCCTTCCTCTTCTTCACTCGACAATATACATACATACAATACACACAAACTCCTACTCCGTTTTCGCCATATTGTGGATCTCAATCCACATAAATAAGAAATAATAATAATAATAATAATTCTCAAACATTTCGCACACATGTATGTATAATCGAATCTCAAACCTCAAAACACATCGCATCAATTAAACACACACAGATCTCAATCACACACACTCCATGGCTTCACCAGGAAACCCTAATCAACAACCACCACCTCAATTAGATATGCACAAATTCTTCAACCCTAATTTACAAAACCCTAATTTAACTTCTCCGCCTTTTTCGCTCCCAAACTCTTCTTATCCTCCACCTTCTTCTGCTTCTTATCCTCCACCCCCTGGGCCCTACCCTTATCCTGCACCGCCTCAAACGTCGCCGTTTCAGCAGTTTCATATTCCTCCTGCTAACCTGCACCACCAACGATCTATTCCTTTTCCTACGCCGCCTCTTCAACCGCCAAACCCTAGCTCTAATCCTAATCACGGTGCTCGACTTATGGCTTTGCTTAGCGGACCGCAATCCGAGATTCACCACCAGCAGCAGCAGCAGAGTTATATGCCTGTGATTGCGCCGCTTCAGCCTACGTCGTCGGGCGGTTCGGATATTTCTATGGCGCAGAATTTGCAGACTGGTCAGATTGTGAGTAATGTTAGTAATACGGCAGCTGCAATGGTGCAGTCAAGTCCGATGCGAATGCAGAGTAGTAAGTTGCCGAAAGGGAGGCATTTGGTTAGTGATCACGTGGTGTATGATATTGATGTTAGGTTGATGGGGGAGGTGCAACCGCAGCTTGAGGTTACTCCAATTACTAAGTATGGTTCGGATCCTGGACTTGTTGTTGGACGCCAGATTGCTGTTAATAAGAGTTATATTTGTTATGGATTGAAATTGGGGGCTATTCGTGTGCTTAATATAAATACTGCGTTGAGATCGTTGCTTAAAGGACTTGCTCAGGTTAGTTTCGTGCCTTTTACGGTTTATGATGAGTATGTCCTTTAGAAGTAGTATTTTCTTGTATTGCTGAACTGATGTGTTTTTTGTGATTGATGAAGTTGCAAATTTGTGCACTTGTAATCTAGATATAGGCCAGTTTTACCAAGTTTGATTCTCGGGATCCTTGCTGGTTTTCTCCATCTCTTCGTTATTGGAGATACCTCATTTCCTAGAAATCAGGGATTCTTTGGTCACTCAACGAATCCCGTATCCCGCGCTTTCCGTATGGGATACTCGGATTCTTGGGGATACTTGCGGGCTCAAAATGTTCAATTAAAATTCGTCTTTTTTAATATTTGTACTACAAACATAAGTGAATTTAGATTAGATTCTTGTGTTTTAGATGCTTATATCAACTATTTGATTCAATTTACAAAAACTATTAGTTTTGTTAATGGATTTAATCATTCATAACATCATATATATATTTGTTATATAAATATATGTGCCTTATCCCGAATCCCTATATTGTTTTAATTTCCGGATCCATGTATCCCTGCACTATGCACCCGTATCCTTGCTTCTTTGCTTATTGCATATTGACATATTTATCATTTTCAAGTTAAGTTAATGTTCACTTATTTTATGCAACAAAATGGTTTTGAATTCGTGGCATTATACATGTTAAGGTTCTGAATGGTTTGTGCCGTTGTTTATGCCAAATTATATAATATTAATGCTCCATGCTTTTTCATTATTATTATTTTGTTTGCTAGATGTACTGTTAAATTTAAGTTTGTAGTTTGATAAATAATTGAAAAAAGAAACTTAAATAGGTTCTGATGGTGTAATGCTCTGTTTCGTTTGAATGAATGGAGTGAAGTAGGAATTGGATGTAAAACTATAACCAAAATAAATGGGAGAGAAGAATCATGTAGGAGGGATCTGAGGAGAGTGAAATATGAAAGAGTGCAAATTTTTTATGATGAGATTTGTGAAGGAAATAAGTAGGAAAGAGAAAGGATTGTTCTTTGTTAAATTTGTGGGTTTTTGGCTCTAGTGTAATTATCCATAAATGGAATGGAGGAATGATAATTGTATTTACCCACACAATATTAAAAAATTCATTACATTTCCTTGAGCAAACTGACATTGTATTCTTATGATTTCTGCTAGCTTGTGCTTGGTCAGTTAACATTGAAAGAAGCCCCTCATACTTATTTACAGGTTATTTTGCACTTATAGTATGTTTCTTCATTAAATAATACTTTTTTTTTTTTTTGCTTTATTCAGAGGGTCACAGACATGGCATTTTTTGCCGAAGATGTTCACCTGCTGGCTAGGTATAACTTATATGTCTTTCTTTAAGAATTGAAATTTTGAGCTATGCTGACATATTTCTGTGCAGTGCAAGTGTTGATGGACGTGTATATATATGGAAGATAACAGAAGGTCCAGGTGAGGAAGAGAAATCACAGATTACAGGAAAGATAGTTATGGCTATTCAGATTGTAGGAGAAGGGGATTCTGTTCATCCCCGTGTTTGTTGGCACTGCCATAAACAGGTACACATTCTATCATTGATTTAGTATAAAATGGCTCATGGGATACTAAGTGCCCATTTGATAACCCCCGAACGAATCAATATGAACTGGACGATAGGAAAATTGTTATTCTGATTGTTTGTTTGCTTTTTGTAAAGTTTGTAAATTTCTGAACTATGCCAGATGGATCTGGACTAGTCGCTCAGAAAAATTTGCCTGAACCAGTCTTTCAAGTTTCAATATTGAGAGACTACCACATGTGACTTTCACTAAAATAATTTTGGTGCTTTTTATACCTTAATTACATTCTTCCTTTTTATTGTCTAAACTGTTGATTTAACTATAATAATATTATCATCGACGTATAATTAATCTTAATTTTTCTAAATTTATGTAGTTGTTATACTCTTAATTTATGTAAAAATAATCATAGTTTATTTCATTTATAAATAACATAATAATATTGTTATATTAATAATAAATATAAATGTTGTTTTGTTCAACTAATTAGTTGTTATTAATGTTCTTCTTATTATGAAACTTTTGATTTATTTGTATAATCCTCCGTATTAAGAACATTTGAGCATTTTGATATTGTATTTTGTATCTATCTACTACATAAAATGACATTTTTATAAATCCGTATAAATTATCATAACGTCTTCCAGTAATTACATATGGAGGCCATGTGGAATCATATGCATCGTTTAATATAAAACTTTGAAAATGAGGTACTACATATTTATAATATTTGTTAAAATTTTCATTTATTTGAAAATACGGTTCAGATTTGTCAAAAAGTTACAAATTAACAATTCAGAAATTGAATTCGTTAAGAAATATCAGCCGTTCAGAATCTATGATTCAGATTTGTCAGATGACCCCTAAGATTTACCTCCTATGATTTATGAACCTGATAAGGAAATTTCGGGGCGTCTAAGTTGTACATTTTTGAGCTCTTCAAAAGTTGTAACTCCTATTTCTTCTTGTTCTTAGGAAGTTCTTGTAGTTGGTATCGGGAAAAGTGTTCTTCGAATTGATACTACAAAGGTTGGAAAAGGTGAAGTTCTTTCAGCAGAGGAACCTCTGAAATGCCCTGTTGACAAATTGATAGACGGGGTCCAATTTGTTGGTAACCACGATGGAGAAGTGACTGATCTGTCGATGTGCCAATGGATGACTACGCGATTAGTTTCTGCTTCTGTGGATGGCACGGTATGTTTATTCTGATTTTGATTACCACTATGAGCAGTTAAATATTTTTTTCCTTTGCATCCTTGCATTGGTGGTGGTATTTACAGATTAACAGTGATTATTTAAAAACCCTCTTTTGTTGTCATTAATAAACTAAAATGGAGACTGCTTATTTTTGCAAGATAATTAATAATTTTGTGGATTTATGAAGTACACATCACGTTTTTGTAAAATGGATGCATGCAAATCAAAGTGGATCCCAGACGCCTTGAAATTTCTCTTTGTGGACAGCAAGTTCCACTTTGGGTCTGACAAAATCTTTCTTTTTGCCGTGCCTACTAATTCTGGGAATATTTATATCTGTTTGGTCTGTATTGTGGCTGGTTAAAAAATAAATTAATTAAATGACACTCTGAAGTTACCTATCAGGTGCCTGATAGACCTTTTTTAGACATGGCCGTTGCAGTATAAATTGATATTTTGAACCACAAATCAGTGCGCCATATTTAACCACTCAAATCTATATATATATTGCTAATTCATTTCAACCCATTTATTGTTTTGTAGTAAACATGCTCGCAGCTATAGCGAACATATCTTTTTTGTGCTACATGAGATATGCTTATATGATTCTGTTTTGTTAAGATATTCATCAATGACTTCATTTCTGAGCATTCTAGATAAATGTTTTGTGTCATTATCTGCAGATAAAAGTTTGGGAAGACCGTAAGTCGCACCCCATTGCAGTACTGAGGCCTCACGATGGTTTGCCTGTTAATTCAGCTACATTTTTGACTTCCCCTCATCGCCCAGATCACATTATACTCATTACTGGGGTATGTATTGGCAATTATAATTATTTTTTACATAGGCTACCAAACCAATAAACTATAGATCATTTCATTTCTTCAGTGGTTATGTGTACGAACCTTCAGTTCTTCACTATGCCATTTCATTTTCTCTTTTCGCATTTTGTGTAGAGTAGATATTTTCTCAGTTATCAATAATATGTATTATTTACCCCGTCCATAAATAATTTGATGTTAATTCTATTTTCTGAATTTTGATAATTTAATATATGCTTCTCTTAATTCCTAGGTTTTTCTTGTATTGTATTTCATATATAATTCCTGCTTTGTCTTTACTTTATTAGGGTCCTCTGAATCGTGAAGTAAAAATATGGACCTCTACAAGTGAAGAAGGGTGGCTGCTTCCTAGTGATACTGATTCGTGGCAGTGCACTCAGACTTTGGAGTTGAGGAGCTCTGCTGCACCTAGGGTGGAAGATGTATTTTTCAATCAAGTCGTGGCTTTGTCACAAGCAGGTCTTCTGTTATTGGCAAATGCCAAAAAAAATGCTATCTACGCAGTACACTTGGAATTTGGTCCTTATCCTGCAGCAACCCGTATGGATTATATCGCAGAGTTTACTGTTACAATGCCAATTTTGAGCTTTACGGGGACGAGTGATCTTTTACCTCATGGTGACCAAATTGTGCAGGTTTATTGTGTCCAGACACAAGCCATCCAACAGTATGCACTAGACTTGTCTCAGTGCTTACCACCCCCACTAGATAATGTGCTTGAGAGGTCAGATTCTAGTGTGTCACGTGATGTAACTAGTACTGTGGGATTGACTAATTTTGAGCCTAGTGGAAGTAAACCTTCTGAGACTCTTTTTGCTAGTCCTCAAGCCAGACCAACAGTACATGAAATTAGCTCCGAGAGTGTGACACCTACAGCTAGAAACCCCTTAACTTCTCCTTCTGCGCAGGTAACCACTTCACACGAAGTTGCTATGTTAACTGCGGAATCTGGACCTCTCTGTTTGCCAGTGGGGAATAGTGATAGTGATATTGCCTCGGTTTCATCACCACCAATTCCTCTGAGCCCTAGGTTGTCACGTAAGCTCTCTGGTTTCAGAAGCCCATCAAGCAACTTTGAGCCAGGTTCTCAGCTCAGTGACTTTGGCGGAGATCAGAATATTGCTGAATACTCAGTTGACAGACAAATGGATACTGTTCATAGGAATTTTTCTGATTCCACCATGGATGATCCCAAGAAGGATGTGAAGAAAGTTCCACAAGAAGATACTTCAACTGTTCTCAATCATCCCATTAAGTTCAAGCACCCTACCCATCTTGTGACCCCTTCTGAGATATTGAGGGCAACCTCATCTTCAGAAACGAATTATACAGAGCACAAGGGAGAGGGAGAGTCAAACATTCAGGATGCGGTTGTCAATAATGATGCACATAATGTCGAAGTTGAAGTTAAGGTTGTCGGCGAGTCACAATTTAGTCAAAATGAAGAACTTGCCTCTCCGGGAGAGCTCCATGGATTTGCCTCGGATAGGAGGGAGAAATTATTTTATTCTCAAGCCGCCGATCTTGGTATTGAGATGGCAAGAGAATCCCATGCCCTGCCACTTGAGGCCTATATTATGGAAGAATCTAGACAAGTTGATGGTGGCAGAGAATCTGACCCAGTGGATCAACCATTAAGTAACCGGGAAGAAGTTCAAGACTCTCTAAAAGATAGCTCTGGGAAGGTTGTAGATTCATCTGTGCCGGCATCAGCACCTGCTTCACAGACAACAAAAGGGAAAAAGCAGAAAACGAAAAATGCTCAAGGATCAATTTCGATATCTCCGTCACCAAGTGTTTCTAATTCAACAGATTCTTATCATGAACCAGCTGTTAGCTCGAGTGTGCCCTCCGTAGACGCTGCATTTTCCCAACTTCAAACCATGCAGGAGTCAATAAATCAGGTGCAGGCTCTATCTTTGCACATGCTACTACTCCTTATCCACTGTTATTATATGTTATAGATGCATTATCAACATTGTTGCAACTATCAGTTATGAACGTCTTGATTCATTTAGTGTTTGCTTCTTAAGTTGGGTTGTTTTATTGATGGGATAAATTCTTTGCATAATTATTATGCTTGATTCAGTATCCTTGATTTTTTATTGTAAAATTTATTCTTTCTGGGTGTGAGTTCCTCTTTTTATCTACAATAACGTGCTCGAGGATAGATATATTTTTGTCATGTGTTCGGCATACATTTGTAGTGGCTCTACAATACCTTTTGGGATTGCAGGTTACTGCTGGAGAAAAAAAGTATTATTCTGCCAAGGGTGTCTTGGTTTCACATTTAACAATATAAATTTAAGTTTTTTGTACTGAACCCATTATAATTCATAATTCATTATTTATTATTAGTTGTCGTTGTACTAACCGAATTGAAGTCTTGGTATGCGTAATAGAAGTAATGATTTGAAACCATTAGTTACAAACACTATTGGCCATTTCTCTTATGAACCTCAAGAATAAAGGCTTTAAGCACATGTAGATTTCTTTTCTGTGTTAGGGTAAATTCGGTAATTAAAATCGAATTACATGGTCTATAATATTAAAAATTATTCAATGTTATGGAGTGGTTGCATCATTCTTCTGCTTCAGAGTGTTATGATTTTTTGGCATGTAAATTACCTCGTGTTGAAGGTATGTATGTGTTGCATATAAATATGATCACGTGATCCTGTATTTTTTTGGACCTTGCTGAAAAAAACCCACGATTCTCTCCCTGTATTCTATTTGTCTTGTATCTTATATGTTAAAATTGTTGTTTATTGCAGCTTCTAAATATGCAAAAAGAAATGCAAAAGCAAATGTCAGTGATGGTTGCTGTACCGGTTAACAAAGAAGGCAAGAGAGTTGAAACTGCCCTGGGAAAGAGTATGGAGAAAGCTGTTAAGGCTAATTCAGATGCTCTGTGGGCTCGGTTTCAGGAGGAGAACGCGAAACAGGAGAAGTTATTGCGTGAGCGGACACAGCAAATATTGAATTTGGTAACAAACTCTTTGACGAAGGACTTACCAGCAGTTTTGGAGAAAATGGTGAAGAAGGAAATAGCTGCAGTAGGGCCAGCTGTTTCCCGCACGTTAATTCCTGCTATTGAGAAAGCAGTATCCACGGCCATCCCAGAGGCTTTCCAGGTTCATTTGAAGACTTGAAGTTTACAGATAATAAATGGTTTTGTTTTTGCTAAATGATGATAACTGCTTCTGATATTTTATATGGTGCAGAGAGGGGTAGGTGACAAAGCAGTGAACCAACTGGAGAAGTCTGTCAACTCTAGACTTGAAGCTACTGTTGCTAGGCACATCCAAGCACAGTTTCAGACTTCTGGCAAACAAATTCTTCAGGTTTGCATATCTAATTCCCAAATCCATTAGAGAAAAAATACAAAACTAGAAGTGTTTAGTGTCGAGTGGAATTTTAGTGAGGTATCTCTATCAGCTGGTACAATTTTATTCATGATTTAATACGATTGTTTACGGGTTAGTAATTTGGAATTAGTAGGCTAAATAATCCAATTAAAACATAAAGTGTTTCCCTCATTTTTCTCTCTTTAAACTCAATATTTCTTTTATTTAGTTGGTATGAATCTTAATAATTAAATTTTTTGTGCAGGAAGCATTGAAATCTAGCTTGGAAACTTCTGTGGTCCCTTCATTTGAGGTGTCCTGCAAGGCTATGTTTGAACAAGTTGATACTACTTTTCAAAGGGGGATGGCTGAGCATACAAGTGCAGCTCAGCACCAGTTTGAATCCTCACATTCACCCTTGGCGCTTGCTTTAAGGGTTAGATTTATGCACCCCTTCTGTGTCGTCTTATATTTTTTTTTCGAACTTAATTTTCCGTATCCGATGTCCATGGGTCAATCATAAACCTGGAATTAAACAATTAATATGTTGGTTATTGGTGTTTTAAATGTTTTCAAAAGTTATGTTAATGGATTGATCGTTCTTACTAATTATTACCTTATTCTGTGATTGGCAGGAGATTATCAATTCAGCGTCATCTGTGACTCAAACTCTTAGTACTGAACTGGTTGATGGTCAGAGAAAGTTGCTAGCTCTTGCTGTTGCAGGAGCTAGTGCCAATTCTGCGAACCCGTTGGTCAGACAACAGAGTAATGGAGCTATTGGTGGTCTTCGAGGCGAGGTTTGTGCTGTATTTGTATCATTACCGAGTCTTACAAAGCAAGCAAGAAAAATAATTTTAGTAACTAAATAGTGTTAGCTAAAGCATTTCAATCTTTCATTAGATTGAAGGGCCACTGGATCCTACAAGAGAACTATTGGGATTGGTTTCTGAACAGAAGTATGAAGATGCTTTTACTATAGCGCTGCAAAGAAGTGATGTTTCCATTGTATCCTGGTTATGCTCTCAGGTATGAATCTCCTTTTCAGGCCCCACCCCTAGGGCTTTGAGAATTAGAAAGTTGGATGTTCAGTAGCCATGCGTCTCCTGTTATTTAATTTAGGCAGCAGATTCCATGATTTGCCACCATAGGGGCTTGAACCCCCTTAACCATGTGATAATGTGGATGGAGGTAGTGCAAAAAATGGTTTTGATGTCTGTAGGTGGTAGGATTAGATGCTGACATCTATTTCCAAAATCATCTTGCTCATAGTTATGGCAGTGGATATTGTGCTTTAAATGTAGTAAATAGGCTTAATTATAATCATGCCCTTAAAGTATAACATGTTATGCACATGAACCCTTAAACAAAAAAGTTGAATATTTTTTACCCCTTAACTATAAGCTTTGTACACTTCAACTCTTTTACTAGAATATTTTCCGGTATTATCCTTAAGGATTGTATATTTTGGCCCCTTAACTACGAGTTTTGTACACTTTAACCCTTTAATAATTTGTATATACTTGTTTTGATTCTTCCAATAAATGGTTTAAATTTTCTTAACATATAAAATTACTATATTATTGTTTATCACATATCAATTAGTTTAAATAATTTATATATAACTGCATTATTTTGGGATATTAATAGTATCTATATTGTAATTTTGCAAGATTTTATCATAAGATAATTTATAATTCCTATAAGATTTACAGGAAATAAAATAAAATATAATAATACGTAGTTGATGGGATTTGAAACTTTTTATATTTTTACAATAAAAAATATTACTACTAAATTTGAAATTTTGTTGATTAAGATAGAGAGAGCGGTGTGGTAAAGATTAATGTATAATATTTAATTAAGTAAAAATTGTATAAATTAAAAGAACTTTCAAATTATTGAAAAATTGCAAATGAAGTTAATGAAGGTAGTATATCAGATATCAATTACTAAATATTTCCTTATAATAACTAATTTGTGTATATGTGTCTTTCTAATATGCAATTCAATCTATTTTTTTGTATATATTTTATGTTATTTGATAAATAAAAAATGACAAGAAAATGATTGACGAACAGTGTTACCCTTGAAGTATATGATTGCGGTCATAATGACCCTTAAGGGCAATATCGGTAGATGTTATGATAGAAGGGTCAAAGTGAACAAATCTCATTGTTGGAGGGTTAAAATATACAACTTTTTTGTCTACGGGTTTATGTGTACATAGTGTCATATTTTAATAATTAAGTAATAAATAATTTGCTATGCAACAGTTATGATGGTGCATACTGTGCTTGATAGTAGCCTACTCTTTTTTGTCGCAAGTTAAATCTATGCCTTGTATATGCTTCTATATATATAGACTTTCACTTTGTATATTATTTTGTTGTTTTAACTTTTAACTCGACTGAAGTTGATGCATGGAGATCGCTTAAATAAAAATAAGTTTTTCAGAATCACCCCTTTGCTGATGCTTGCTTTTTGTTTTTTCCTGTTTTCCGTTAGTCTAAAGTAGTCTCTCTCTCTCTCTCATGTTATGTGATCATTTTTTTTTTGCTTGAGTTGTTTAGAAAGTTGTTAGTAGCTGGGGTCTTATATGTTGCTTCTTTTTTCTTGTCCTCTATTAGGTTGATTTGAGTAAAATTTTGTCAATGAAAACACTTCCTTTGAGCCAAGGAGTATTACTTTCGCTTCTGCAGCAGTTGGCTTGTGATATCAGCAATGATACATCTCGAAAACTTGTTTGGATGAAAGATGTAGCGATGGTGATAAACCCAGGTGATGTTATGATTGCCCAACATGTAAAGCCCATCTTTAATCAAGTATATCAGATTCTAAGCCATCAAATGAATCTTCCCACCACACCACCCAACGAGCTTTCAAGTATTCGTCTCGTGATGCACATCATCAATTCGTTGCTCGTGACATGTAGTAAATGATCCCTATCGATACTATTCTTTATATTGTGTTACAATAAGAGTCTAAAACTATTGGTGAAATAGGAACCATTGTAAGAAGTTGTAGGGATGATACTTTTTGAGCAAGTTTTTCTTGGAATCTGTTTGTGGTTAAGAAAGCTGGAGGCAGACGGAAGGATGTGTTGTCAAATATGTGAAGTAGTTCTTCCGTGTATTCAAGGTTTTAATTTTATCATTGTTATAAGAAGTGTTGATAGAATGATTTTTTTTTTTTTTTTTGGTTGATTTTCTAAGCTCATTTGACATTTTCAAGCTTCATTTAAGAGCTCCTCTTGTAATCTGTTTGGTCAAATTTTGTCATTTGGCTCCGTTGCATGTTGAGGTGTTTTATTTAGAAGTGAAGGTAGTACAAAAAGAACTTCCAAGATTACAACTTATAAATCGGGGTAAAAAGAAACGCCCTTTGATACTCGTGTAAAATCAAAGTTGGTCTTTTTAGTCCAACCTATGGAAATTGAAGTAGGCTGTGGAAATTATATTAAAGTGGGTTGTGGAGATTTAGGTTGCTGAACTCGGAAGTGAATCTAAACAAGCAACTTAACCGATTGATGAGAAATTTAGGTCTTGAATTTGACTTTCCGCCTTTTCAAGTCAATTTATTGGCCAAGGCAGCAGCCTATGTTATCGTATATGAATTTTTTATTTTAGGTTACATATTTTCTGAGACAGTGTCATTTATTTATATTCAGTTTAAATTTTTTAAATATTAATGAACCAATAAGAAAACTTTGTGAATAAGTTATTTTCTCAATTAAAAAACAATATAAATTTAGGTTTCATTAAAGGTAAAATGTTTGGGATATATCTATACTGTAGTGCACGCGGCACAAGCCCACGCAATAAGTACAAATTTTTATGAGTTTGAGATTTTTTTTATTACTGAAATTTTTATGAATGCAAGAGTCTGTCAATATTTATAATGTCAATATTTATAATTAGAGAACCAATCAAAATCACTCAAATTATGTGGAACTCAAATTAGAAAATCGATCTATTTAATATTTATTATATGTACTTAAATTATATCTCGTGCAATGCACGTTTACCTTTAAAATGTGTTATTTTTATTTATTTTTTTACATTTATTCATTTTTGTTATTAATATTTGATATAATAATTTTTTTAATAATTATACCGATTAAAATATTTTTAATCAAATGACTAAAATCTTTAGATCAGGTTTGAATCTCGTCGATAACAAATATTAATACTCGTTCCGTTTTATAATACATGTTCACTTTTGAAAAAGATATTGTTTCAAATTATTTCCTCCGTTTCATATTCTATTTGATCTTAACTGTAAATTATATATATTCAAATTAAAATAAAATTTTGTATTATTAACTTTAATACTAAGAAGGAACCCGAACAGCATAGATATAAAATAATATTAAAAAATAAATAACCCGTGTTTCAGGACTGGGTAGGCGAGTATAAAAATTGAGTTGATACCAATAAGTTAATACTCCCTCCGTCCATAGAATTGTATACGTTTGAATTGGGCACGGACGTTAAGAAAAAATGTGATTTAATGATAAAAAGTAAGAAAAGTGAGTAAAGTGGTGGGGTCAATCAATATTTAATGTATAAAGTGAGTGTAGTGGAATGTAGTTAATTTTTATATTATAAAATTTTTATTATTTTTAGTAACTTTTGAAATGTATAGAAATGAATGACATCCAAAAAAGAAAAATGTATAGAAATAAAAGGGACAGAGGGAAGAGTTAGAAAAATCTCTCTCTCAATTAGGGTTTGCAGTTTTGAGAGTCGACCTCCAATCTAGGGTTCTAGCCACCACTTCTCCCCTCTTCAACATTCATCCTCCTGATTAATCATATTCGCTCTTCCATTTTCTCTCTTATTTATTAGTCTTATTAATAAATAAAATCAAGATCTAACCCTTTTTGGGTGAGTTCTTGTTGAGTACCTTGTCATCAAGGTCGTGCCCATCTTTTTAGAATGTTTGTGTTTGTTTTGAGNGTGTTTATGTGTTTTGTTATGGATTTCGGTAATGTTTCTAAGAAGGAATTACATGGTATTTTGGGTGATCCGTACGGCTTGTATCAAATATGGCACGGTGGTGAAGATCGCAAGAGCTCACATTTCACGACATAAAATTGTTCATGTTTTGGGGTCATTTGTTGATCCAATATCAGTTGATGTTACAGATAATTCTGCACATTGGGCTACAGATGCTGCTGCTTATGTGAAGGTCAATTGCGAGGCTACTATGTTCACAACTGATGTAGGTTGGATTGCTCGAGATTTGATTGTAATATTTTTTGGATTAAAGAATTTAAATATTCTATGTGTTAAGCGATCTGAAAACAAATCGGCTATATGTTTAGCTCGTTTTTTGTTTCTTAATCAGGTTGTAATGGACAGTTCGAGAGTTTGTCTCGGCTGGGTTTTAGTTGTTTATTAAATTATCCGGTTTTCGTAAAAAAAAAGGGACAGAGGGAGTAGAAAACAGAAACATGTTACGTTTCTTTCGAACTGTTTTTTCTTTCATCATGACTCGTGATCAGCGCTCAATTGTTGTTACGTAATATAGTAGTAGGAAACAAAAACAGTCGCTTACCTAGCAATATTGTTATGTTATGACTAATGACGTCGCAGGTCCAAATAATGAATGCCTAGTCAATTACTACCTGCTTCCCTGATCTCGATGGTGGGAAGAAACCAGAAAATTAAGCCCAGAAAATCACTTGGTTCACTAACTTTGAATAAATGGAAAGCTAACCTAAACTCTGGGCCTGGGAAGAGTGGGGCTCCGACTACGTTCCTCGACTTCTAAATAATATATTTATTTAATATATTAAAAAATAAGAATAGAGCATGCTCCTTCGGTCTCATTATATATATATTTTTTTGAAAAAAAAATTGTCTCTCTCTTCAAAAATGATAATTATTCAAAATTATCCATATATTTGTTATTTTCAAAATTTAACTTTCTATAATTATAGTATATTCTGATTCAATACATATGAAAAAATTACAATTATATAATAAAAATATTATAAAAAATATATCATTTAAAAGATTATCAAATCTATTTTAAAATGTATATTTCAGGTTTTTGAAATTGTGAAAGAATAATTCATAATATTCAGTCAAAGTTGAGTCAAATTGACCACAGGACAATTAATCTAAAACGGAAAAAGTAATTCTTTATTTTTTCTAAATAATATAGATATTGGAATTTTATTTTAAAATTTTAATTCTAATGAGAAGTACGATTGTTTTGTACCTTAAACTACGTTGTATTTAATTAAAATTTTATTTTATCATGTACTGTATTTCAAACCAGATAATAAAATCACATTTCTGTATGAAATATTTGTATTTACTATTCACTCGAACAAAAAGAAAAAAAAGAGAAGCCTCAGAATTTACATCAGGATAATACACTACTACAGTTAGCTTAATCTCTACCAGCACTGATCTGTTTCCCACCGTCTCGGCGTATAATATCCTTTCCGATAACTCGCCGGCGCCGCCGCGTATTCGTATCGCCTCCGTTCTCTCATCTTCGCCGCCGCACGCAACTTCAGATCGTAAAGCGCTCTCGCCGACGGATCAGAAAGCGTCGAATACGCCTTATGAATTCTAATAAAATCTCCGCCGTCCGATGAGTCCGACGAATCCGGATGGTACAGCTTCGCTAAGCTCCGATACGCCGACTTGATTTCCACCGACGACGCGTTTTTCGTGAGTCCGAGAATTTCGTAGAGACTCGCCGGTCGTTTAATCTCTGATACACAAGGCGTTGGATCGGCGACGGCTTGAAGCGCCGTCGTGCGAAATCGGCGGCGCGGCTGTGAGGTTGTAGAGCTTGGAATCGATTTTCCGGTGGGAGAGAAACGAGTGTCGCCGGAAAAATGGAGAAATGTAGGAGAAGGAACGGCTAGGGTTCCGGCCATTGAAAATAGAGAAAGTGTAGGTTGGGACAAATAGTAGAAAGGAAGGTTTAGGAAGGATGAGGAAATAAGGAAGGTGTGGAATATGTGTGTTTATATAAGAATTATCAGATTATATAATGTATGGATGTTGTATGTATGTGTGATTTCAGTGGGTCACAACTGTTGGCGCGGCTATTAGGGGTGTGCCCACAGAAGAAGCTAGCAGTAGTATAGTAAAAGTAAAACAATGATACGGTTGTCCTAGCAGTTTTACGGATTAGTCCGTTGTTACATTATAAAAATTATATATTGATTCATAGTTTTAATAAATTATTTCTTTGACGTCAATTTTTAAAATTTCAGAAATAATTTTTGTTAATTTTCAGCTTTAGTTTTGAAGAACTTTACAAGGAATAAATATTTATGTCAATTTCCGCATGTTAAAAGAAAGAGAGAGTTTTTAACAATAAAAATTTCTGAAAAAACAGAGAGGAGAGAGGGT
>PHNY01296144.1:10538-34669 GCA_003724115.2 Anethum foeniculum | reverse complement strand
AGTCGAACCTGAGTCCTCCCGCCAGCCTGAGCTCTGATACCATGTTAAGGAACCAGTTACTCTAAAACCTCAAGGTGTTAGAGAACGGCCCTTTCCAGGATCTTATATTAATATTCTAACACTCTTTATTTGTGCAGCTCTCCGAGCTGCTGTCCAGGCATTTCGACGAGAAGAAGAAATGCAATCCCACCGTGCTTCCAAAAGAAGAAAAGAGAAATTTGAACAGGTCTAAACCACAGTCCCTGCATTCATCCTGTGATTTGTAGAGTTACAGTTTTGTCTGTTTGTCATAAATTCAGCCCCAAAATAGATATCAAATAGTGAAGTTTTATCTCTCACCTTTTGGTTTTCTTGTTTTGGATGAATGAGAGTACTTAGATTACCAGCCAGAAGTTTATCCTGTCATATTATGCATGTTAGTTGGATTATTAATATCTAACAGCTTTGTCAGTTGGTGACTGCCCCTTTAACAATACTTGTAGATATCACCGCAGTTGTCACATGTCACCTAGTTCTTGACTCATTTTTTGAGGATGAAAAGAAATTTGACCTAATCGGGAGTTGGTCATCAACCCAAGACAAATTAGTCCACTTGGCCTTGGAATGAATTTTCCAAATTTGCTAAAAAAAATTACGTACTTTTGAATTGACCCTAATTGACAATGCTCCAACATTTACCTATAGCTATTAGGCCACTTTGCAATAGAGAACAGATCAGTGGAGAAATGGATGAAAGAAACTCGAGTAAAATGTTCAGTTATTGCATTTATCATGTAATTTACTTGGTTAATATACCAATTACACTAAGTTTATAACAATATATTAGTTTGTTAGTCATTGCTTCATGTCACTATATATGTCATTAACGTTTTAAGTTGACGTATAAATGACTAGGCTGACTAGTCAGCTACTTGGTCCGCCTACGACTTGACTAGTAGTCGTAGGCGGACCAAGTATAATTACAAGTTTCTTGTTCATCCAATGAAATAGAAGAGGGTGTCCGGTGTTCACACATGATTAGTAGTCGTGATTTCTCTCGTAAAGTAAAATGTTGCCGGAGTTTCCTCCATATCCCGGACTTGCGTATTAGTGCTTATGGTGCTTTAAATATATAACTGATATAATGTACCTGCTAAATGGCCAAATTGGCCTTTATTTTTATGTAGTATCAGTGCTATTTTAGGCATTTAATCTTATTTCTTTGCTATTTTGGCCATTTATACCATCAAGGTAAGTATAATACAAATCATATCATTGATATGTTCAAATTTGATGTTCTGAACTCTTTTCTGGGAGATGAGGTATTGACGTGGTTGAGATAATTGTAGATCCATATTTTGTATGTTTTTGCCTGTTATGCATTGACGTACCTATCAAACTCTGTTTTTTTTTTTTTTAAATTCTTTTGATTGAAAGAGCCATTATTCTAATGCTATTTTCTTCTGCTCTCATGCAGGATAAAAGTAACTATGGTGATGCATCACTCTTGGATCAGCAAAGAGGCAAAGGGGTTCAGTTTCCATTTTCTCTGACTGATAGAGTTATTATAAAGGTCCTAATGCAAATTCATATATAAATATCAGTGTTTTAAAAATCGCCGAGTCCGCCGAGTACTCAGTTCGAGTACTCATTTTTAACCCCTCGTCCGATCCGAGTTCCGAGTAATCAGATTCAAAAACGATTTTATAAAAAAATCGGTCAAAACTCCGTTTGACTCCGAGTACTCCAGGTCAAACCCGAGTTTGACTTTCTCAAAATTTTAATATTTTATCTTAAAACTATTCCGAAACAAGACCAAACGTGAAATTATATATATATTAGTTTTTTTTGTAAAGTATTGACATTTATTAGAAATGATATGTAGTTTATTATTAAATTTTATGTTTGATTATTACGTCAAAAATTATCAAACAAGCAATCCATATTTGAACTATATTATTTCGAGTGTGTAATTAAATTATTAGTATTATTTTATTTTTATTAGTATATAACTATATATGAGAGAAAAAATTAATAAAAAAATAGCACCCGATTAGTTATCCGAGTACTCATACCGAGTACTCTCCGAGTACTCATTCCGAGTACTCTCCGAGTTCCGAGTACTCATTTTTCTGAAACAAAACCGAGTCTAACCGATTTCCGATTTTTACAACCTTGATAAATATATATATTAAGAATGCCTGATTAACTTTTCATCGATATACTAATCTGGAGGGAATATCAGGGTAACAAGCGGACGCCACAACGCTTTGTCGGACGTGAGGCTGTTGTAACAACTCAATGCTTGAATGGATGGTTAGCATGTTTATTCTTATGCCGTTTACTTCTCATCATCAATGATTATTCTCTATACTCAATAACATATCCTGTTTTAAATTTTTTCTCTTGACTACTTATCATCAATGATTATTCTCTCTACTCAATAACATATCCTGTTTTAAATTTTTTCTATTGACGTAGTTTATTTAACACTTATTCTTGACTATCACACAATGATATGAAAATAATAATAATTGAGTTGTGCAAATCATTTTATATTGAAGTATTCATTTCAGAACTTAGTCAAGCTTTTAACTCCAGGTATGTAGTCAAGACATTGGACAATGCAGAAAGTGTAAAGTTGCAGTATCGCTCACTAGAAAAAGTTCCAGATGATGGTACCGCTAAGCCACTGTCAACTATATTGACACCAAATTGGCTTTAGAGTTGCAAGGAAGGCATGGTCTAGTACCACATCCCAGCAAGACGCACTACACCATCCTTGTCTATCAGGATATGCATCTGTAATGTACCCATGGTGTCCTCGAACTAGAGTTTTAAGATATAAGCCTGTACATTGTAGAACTGTTATGTAATACGGAAACTATAAATTAGTAGATTTAGAGATGTATTGTGCAATGAATATGCCAACAAGCATTGTA
Organism: Anethum foeniculum; assembly: GCA_003724115.2. Taxonomy (NCBI): domain Eukaryota; kingdom Viridiplantae; phylum Streptophyta; class Magnoliopsida; order Apiales; family Apiaceae; genus Anethum; species Anethum foeniculum. The sequence continues at coordinate 31,748 of PHNY01296144.1, read as the reverse complement.
ATATTTATTGAAAGTTGCAAGAAAATGTATTATGCTATCAACAGTGGCAGAGTATATAGAAGTTCCAACAAGTATAAGTCAATACAATCAATTGAGGCAGGCCTACTCTATTTGTGTGCCTCTGGTGACAAGCGAGGCAGCCCCACTCTTTTCTGCCTGTTTGTGACCGTTTAAGTAATAGGTGCAAAATAGGTTCAAATTGAAAACTATCCAAATCCAACATTAACCCACATATATAAAATATAAATACTAGTCAAATTAAGTCCTCTGTAATTTCACAGAAACTAAAAAGGTATTGTAAATTACAATGAATTAATGAAAGATTTATCTGATGATAGAAAATTATCATCAATCTTTAATCCAACAATCAGAGTATTTAAAGGCAATTATTTCTGCTCTAAACAATAACTGTTTGAGAAAAAAAATCAAAAAAGAAACGGAAGAACATAACTTTCTACTTGTAATGTTACAAGTGATGAGAAGCAACAGCCTTGCGAGGCCTTCACCGGAAAGCCGGTTAGACTTTACTACGATGCCATGATGAAGTACTTGAATCAGGATCTAAAATTTGTTTAGACTTTACTAGGATGCCATGACGAAATACTTGAATCAGGATCTAAAATTCTAAAATTAGGAAGGTTGATACTTGATACAAAGCTGGAGTTGTAGCTGATATTCTCAAAAGCAGGGCAAGTTTCCCATCGACTGTGAAAAGTTGCATGTTGAATAAAATGCAGCCGCAGCGGCCCTCACAGCTAGAACTCTTTCCGAATCCTTTGGATTCTCTATTCTGCAAAAACATGATAAGGTAATGAGAATACAATCAATATCACCAGAAAGAATTGCACTCACAAGAGAAGTGATGTGGAAAAATCATTGTTTTGATCATCTTGTGGAAATAATGTTTCCTTAAAGGTTATTTATGATGGATCTCGTATATTGCTTTTGACCACAATTTTGTAAAGAATCTTAAAAACCCTTTCTTTCATTTATCAATAGGACTGTATTGAGCAAATGACAGCCATTTCGAAGGTATATTCAAACAAAAAAATTTCTTAAAATCTCTGAAAGAGTATGTCTGTGTCAAGTAATACTGCAGTTGGATTCCAGTAGGTGTGAGGATGGTTAAATCTTTTGAGACTAATTGACATATAAGCAGGGCCGGCACTAAGTAGGGGCCCTAGAATATGTATTTATTTCCTAAAAATGGCTAACTAATAAAAATATCTATGTGCTAATTTTGAATATGCATAATGTCAAGGTTGCTAACTTAATTAGCAAAACCAAACATGAAGGACTCGACCACAGGGCCCAGGACCAGCCGGCCTTGCATAAAAGAGAGCATGAAAATTTAAAACAAGATCTTCCAATTATCACAATTTTTTCTCTTCCTCGTTATTCAAAACAGTGACACCCTTTAGCAGCAACAATAGTTGTCTGCAAAGACGAGGGCAGATTGCTTTTCACAATTTTGTGCAGCAACTAAAGGTCTCTAATGCAATAGGTTGTTCTCTCAAAGTGTAAGAAAATTTACCTGCAGTCAGTCTCTGATATTCCTTGTTGCTGCAGACCAGGTGCTGCAGTATTCCAGGAAATACCGTGGTCACACTGCAACTGCATCTCCTTTACTTGGTTTAACCAATTTTCCTGAGTACAATAATCCAAATCGGATAACATTTAGGTTCCCCCAATTTTTATAAGAACTAAGAAGTGAAAAGGGAGCTAGTGAACCAACAGTCGTTAATTGCAGGAAAATACGATTCCACAAGTTATATAAAAAATTGTGCACAGAGTTGGTCGCTCTACTTCAGTTCACCGGTACATTATAAGTGACATCTATTATATGATCCTTGGTATATACAAAAGCTCTAAATTGTTTTCGTTGTACATCTTTTGTGTCTATGTTTGATGGAATTATGGGTGAACCTAACTTTGTTCTGAGGACTTTTGTAATAGAGTAGTACTTGAATTTGCACACTGGGACAGAATAATCCTCTATAGGACTTACCAGTTGTGTTTCTTCTTCAGAAAGTTTTTTTTCCATCTGACTGAACAATGCATTCCATCTAGCTTTGTGCATGTCTGCTGATGAATTGGGGACAGACATTCTTGTAACATAGGGATCGTTCTCCTGATTATGAGAAAACTCTCTAGATATTAGAAGAGGCAGCTCCGTCTGAATTACAGCTCGAACCCTTTTCTTACTACGTCGTAGTGCTGCAATAAAAAAGAACTTACAAATTATTATACCAGATTGGCATGATAGGTGTCTTCCCATCAAATAGTACAGTAGTGTTTGAAGCTGACATACCTCCAAGGCGCCCCTTAATGTCTTGTTGAAGAAGCTCCAACCACTGGGAGGCTACATTAGCAGCTGCGGACAGTAAATATGCAGATGATAGATTAGCGTACAAGGTAATCTTCATTTTATGTAATATACATATAGGATAAGGGATCTCTGAACTTTTATAAAAGGTATGTCTGAGCAATCTCTACTGACATCTTGACAGGCTATTGGTTAAGAAAGACCATAATAAGTGTTCTCATTTAATTTTTAATAAGTTTACGGATCTTAATATGGCTTTTATTTTACCCTTACATATCAATGTTGGACAAAGTCAACTCACTAATACTATATTGGGGAGCCTATGGAGACTACTGATGAACTTACTACTCAGGCTATAGACTTCAAAGTTGAAAACTTGCATTAAAAATGCTGTGGACTTGATTATCTAATGCTTCAGCTGCTCAGCTTCACACTTAAACACTTTGCCTGTTTCAAGTTAATCACATCTTCACTTTACAGTGATGTATTATCAGATATATTCTAATTCTGATTTTTGAACTAGGAATTTTTTTTTTTTCTGTTCTTTTTAATATTTTCATTCAAGTCTCAGGGAACACAATTTTAGTAAATAGTAATAACATTAAAAATCAAAGTTAAATATATACACAAACCTTTGAAAGAAAGAGAAGAAACACTTGAGAAGTCCGTTGAGTCCTCATCACACAGAGTGCTGATATTCTGCAAAGCCATAGTCGAAGATGATGAAAAATTGTAGAGCAACTTTTATATCCTGATTCTCTAGTTTAAAATATGAGAAACAATGAGTTCTATGAGAAATGCTGTTATATACCATGCTTGAGTCATTAATGCCTCGTATGGTTTCTGAACTAATTGGGCAGTTGCTTGTTTGTTTGAGTCTTGATGCATTATGTAAGAAACCTTCTTCGTGACAAAGATTATATCTTTTCATTCCTGACAAGTTAAGGTTTCTACTGTCTCTTGCTTCACTTGATCCTATTCTTTCTGTCTTCATTTGAACATTTTCTTCTTTGTTTCCAGTATGTAAGTTGTCACCTCTTTCAGACCTCACTAGAGCCTCTATTATAGAATGAACCTGCTTACTGTTTCTAACATGGTTAATAATCCCAGGGTTCAATCCATTGAGCAGTCCACTAGGAGCAGCAACCTTTGCAAACCTATCAACCTGTTCTTTCCTTGCAATCTCCATCTTTTTCTTGAGTGTATCAGCTTTGCTTTTTCGCCCACGTGGTTTTGGAATTGGTACACCTCCATGAGAAGATGACATGAAACCATTTTGCTTCATCTCTTTCCAGACTTTCAGTGGATCTTTTTTCTCCATTGGACCACACGTGCTTCCGCACTCCAAATCATCTATCAGATCGAAGTCATGGTTGGCAGAACTTGAATCATCTTCTACATTGAGATCAAAGCCAGAGTCTCTTGACTCATCAACATTTAGTTTAAAATTTGCGTTTTGATTGTTTGCTTCATCAGCACATGGTCGAGTATTATCATTGTCCAAATTGGTGGTCATATCAACTTTGGCATTTAGATCAAGTGCTACGGAGGAAGAGCCAACAACTGGCTGTGATGTGACTTTCTTCAATTCTGCTGATTGGCTAGCATCCGGATATTTGGTTACAGATTCCTTGGCGTAGGAAATCTCAGTAGAATGTCTGTTGTTGATCCAAGATTTTGTGTAATGGCTGTTGTCAACCCCTGTTGCATCCATTAGCAAGTCTTAGTACCAACACTTGTATCATACTCTAGGCAAATACAGCGTGTAGACTAATGACGCCTCATATTCTCTACCGGTTTAAAAGAAAGAGCACCGATTTCGTTAAACTTACCAGAAAAAGTAAGTTATGTAGTATCGTTTCCTAGCAAAGTTCACATATTTAGAAATTGCGGAGACATTTATGAACAAGTTGGAGACTCCTGATCAATTACATAATCTGAAGAATGATCCGGTTTACCACATTTGTGCTACCCAAATTCAGTATCAACCATACTTAAATATGTTCCAAAGGTGCAACTTCAAACACGACTTAAGCCTGACTCAATTATCAACACTAATACTCCAAAAATTGACACAAAACGATTCATTCGATCCTGATACAACCCGAAAAGACCCGTTTAATAAAATTTCATTCTGCAAGATTATATATTCAATTCATAAAATCGAATTTAAATTTGTTTCGAGATAAAATTGATAAGTACACAAACACGAAAGCAACCCGAACCCAAAATTCTCACCTCAATTACAAAAAGCCCGAAAAAATACCACCAAAACAAAACCACTAAAATTCACAAACAGAATTACCTTTTCCTTCTGATCTAATCACACTTTCAAGATCCTTCATTTTAACTCTCTTATTATGCTCAAGTTCCGATCTTTCTCCAACATCTTCAAAACCCCTTTTCAGTCCAGCCACAGACTACCAAAACAAACCCAAAAATCCAATCAAACACACAAATCAAATCAATTATAGAAAAAACTAAATTAAGCCTAATTATTCAAAAAAAAAAACTATAAATTAAAAAACCCACCTTTAATTCAGATCTGGGAATCAAAGAAGCTTTGTCAGAAACACCACCTTTATAGTAATTATTATCACCCATTTCTTATAAAAATTCAAGAAAAATTTACATACTTTTTTGAGCTCTACAACTGTTTGACTAAATTCAACAACTTTAGATTTCAAGAAGATGCAAGAAAAGGGTATGCCAACAATTCATATATGTATGTATATATGTAAGTATAGATGAAGATAAAAGGGTGTGTAGATTTGTGAGGATTAGGGTTTGTGAGGAGATGGAAAAAGAGGGGATGCGGTTGCCATTGATATATAGATACAAAATATAAGTTTGTTTTTGTATGTATGTAATTTTTTGAATGAATTGAAATGAAGAAGAGCGCGCTTAGTTGTTGACGTGTGTTGGGGGTAAATTATAGTAATAGTAACTAGGAAGCACATGCAAGTGAGTCAATTGTGCAGTTCCATTTTACTAGGTTGTCTTGTTGAATTTTTGTAAGATATGATGATATTTGCTTAACCCAGGTAAATATTTAATTAAATATATAATATCCTTGATTAAAAAGAGAAATGACCCGATGATTAAAGCAGAATCATGATATTAATTGATGATTAATATTGTATTTTTGATATTTTATAATATCAGCATAATAAAATTGTGGATTGATAATTTGAATAAATTAATGGATTAAGAATTCTCGATCCAAGGCTTTTAAATTTTTAGATATTTAATTATACAATGGATTCGTTTAAACTTTGACACATAAATATTTTCATTACTGTGAGTAAAATTAATTTTATCAAATTGGATAAATTTATTACTAATATATAAAATAATGTAATTAAAACAAACTAAATCAGACATACCCGTATATCATGTCCCGCTTAAATAGGATGATAACATATATGCAGATCATGCCCATGCTCTGAAGAGTAAAGAGGCTGTTTTTATGAATACTCCGACTTAGTACAAGAAATATAGTAAGCGTCAGAATTATATATATGATAACTAACAAAAATGAAATTGACAATATTAAGACAACAAATAAAATTTATAAAGTGGGTAAGACAATATTGAGCTCATGACTGTATTCATATTAGACTTACTAAGAGCAAGTCCAATGCTAAATGCAAAATAGCTATAGCTATTGCTATAATATAGCATCAAAAATTATTCTTTGGTGCCAAAATAAGAGTTGAACTACAATGCTAGTTTCATAACTAATTTCAAATTTATGTAACTATTTTAACTTTTACCTTATTCAATATACTCATGGTACTTTGGTGATATACAATGAAATAATTGTTTGATTTTCCCCCCCATTTCTAGTATTGAATGATGTGGCAAGGATAGATGCATCCATTCTTGGTTTCAAATATAGAACCAAGGATGCATATATGCATATTTGCATCTAGATATGGCACCCCTTTGGAGTTGGATTTTTTTGCATTTGATGCTATAATATAGCAATGGAACCAAGTATAGCATTGCATTGGACTTGCTCTAGGAGCAAGTCCAATGCAATGCTATCTTTAGTGCCATTTCTATAATTTGAAATCAAATGTCAAAAATTTCAACTCCAAAGTGGTTCTATAATTGAATGAGAATATGCATATATGCATCCTTGGTTCTAAATTAGAAACCAAGCATGCATTTATGCATCTAGCCACATCATCAAACAACTACAAATGAGATACATATTATGTGCTTTAGATGAAACTTAGGAAAAAGTGACAAAATTTAGATAAATTTGGAAATATTTAGTTTCGAAATGCATATAGCTTTGGAGTTGAAGTTTTATTTTAGCATCAAAAGACACTTTTTGGTGCCAAATTATAGCACTGACTATAGCCATTTTGCATCTTGCATTGGACTTGCTCTAATAAGATGACTTTGGTATATCTATCCGAATATACAGAAAATGTTAGAAACGAGTTTCTCAAAACAACTAGGCAGAGAGGAATGAATGACTAGTTATCAAACTTATTCGATTTGAAAACTTTAAGTAAAATATCGAGTGGTTGAATGAATAAACTATATGAACAACACACGATATAAATTTAATTTACTTTATATTAATAAAGCAAATCGCTACAACAGCTCTAAGATAAACCAATGATGATTTATCTTAGCTTCTCTTAAGAAAATGAATTTTTAAGTTTACTTACAGAGTAGAAAAGGAAATACAACACAATACAAAATATCTCTCCCTCTCTGCTTCACACTCCAGGAGGATATGCACCGAGTATATATCACGTCTTATGAGCTGTGAACACACAATTTCTGTAAGCTGTGTCTTGCCAATACAATGAAGGCACGTTACCCCTTGCATGGGCCCCTTTTCATTCTGTTTACACATTCCCATATTCGTAGCAGTGTGTCCCCTTTTCTTTCTTTCCAAGTTTTGCTGTAGATTTGACAACTGTCCGAGGACCACCTCCATGTACCAGTTGCTGCAGTGATTGTTCCCCTTAAACTATGGATTATACCTTTATGTGTCTTGTAGTAGAATTGCCCAGCTGAGAATATCGTGAACTCAGATATTATCTTGACTTCACTATATCGCAATGTATATCAGACTTTAGACTTCACGATATCAGATTTTAGACTTCACTACATAGTCTAAATGCTGACTTCACTACATAGTCTAAATGCTGAATTTGCGATATAGTAGACTTCACGACATCTTCAACTATGCGATATAGTATTGCACCACTTCACTACATAACTTTTCTAGACTTTACTATATATGACGTGTCTTCTACAACCTTATTCAAGCTAGTTCTTCATTCTGCTGCCTGATCAATCTTCGATTAAGCTTCTTCGAGAGATGTTTATTTCAGACTAATATTTACAGAATGTTACACTGACAATTTACTAAGCTCATTACAATCATTAAGTAGTCTAGAAGTAGTTACATAATGTAAGTGACAAGACAAGTATTGTGGGAACCTACCACTATTCAAATAGTAGAGACCATTTGATCATGTAAAATAATAATGTCACTTGAGTAGGTTTATTATTATGGTATAGACATGTCATGTGCCTAACATAAAATCACCACATAGTCACACAATCCTATTTAAAAAATAAAGTAAAAAAACTCTACAACCGAAACCATTGCAAATTACTGGAAACAGTCTTGACCACTCAAATTGTCTTCTCCAAACGGCCCTATCTAATGTCATATAAAAATAATGTATGAAATTTAAAATAAAGTAAATGTTTAACTTAAAAAAATAATATCAATTTTATTCAAGTGAAAATGAAAAATTGATAATAAGTATCAAAAGTAATTTTCTAAAGTAAAATTATAAATAATCTTAACATTATTTTTAGTTATTAAGCCAATACAAAATAATATATTTATGAGAAAAATGGCTTTAAATATGTACTAGGCGAATTATATAAGTACATAGTGTATTTATGAAAAAATATGTTTTAAAGTAGAGTTGTAATTTTTTAGTTAAATTATGCAATTATGAAAATACCCTTTGTATATTCATTCTAAAAATTATTTGTATCTCAATTGAACAAGTTTAAAAATATTAAGAACTTGATTAAAGATTTATAAATTTACACATAAACTTTTTATTTTTGATAACATTTTGTTATATATAAAAGTGATAGCAGGCATTACAGAGTGAAAGGCCTTAGGCACTTGCCTTACTGGCTTAATGGTTATGTCGGCCCTATCTACACTTATATAATTATATAATAAGTTTTTTAAATAAAATATTCTACGACAACTTAACAATATTATGTATGTAGATGTGAGCAGAAAAAATTGAAATCGAAAGATAATCGTCGATTAATCGCAAATAATCAAATTGAAGAAAAAACCAAAAAGAAAACAAATCCAAAAATTGAAATTAATAGTGCGATTTTGGTTCCGATTTAATTCAAACCTGAAATTAACATAACCACTATATTATATTTATATATATATATATATATATATATATATATATATTTATTATAATATATAATATATATTCTTATGATAACATCAAACTATTGGATTTAATATTGTTTATATAAGTGTTTACTTAACATTAGTATAATAAATTGTCTAATATAATCTACATAAGATCAATATCGAAGTAGATTTAAGTTATTATTTTTTTATTCAGTGTATAATCAATTGGTATCACTTGTTTTCATAATCTCTTGTTTTTCATTGTTGTTATAATTCTAAAAATCCCCGATTTTATAGATTAATCCTTTAAAAGATACGTGAACGATCCGAAAATCCGATTAATCGGTATAAATTATTGTTGATCCGCACATTATAAAAAAATTATTAGATATAAAATAAAATTTCAATTAATATTAGATAGTTATAAAATATAAAATGTATTAAATATATTGTAATCTATAAATAAATAATAAAATATAGATATTACATTAAATTTAATTAAATTATTAAAGCACAACCGATTTTTCATCCGATTAATCATTTCGATATATTCCCGATTTACCGATTAATCCTAAATCGGTATCTCCACTGATTAGTCCCGATTACCTATTTTTACAACATTATTTGTTCTCTGCATATACTTTTGTTGTATTAGTTATCTATTAAATATGATAATATCATTATACATAAAAAATAACTCTATGATATAAATTTAGTTTGTTTTACGAATTTGAAAGTGATATCCTTTGGTGTTTTGTAATATAATTATTGACCTTGATATTACTTATTTTATCTAATATATTACCTACAAAAAATTCGCACAAGTAAAAAAAATAAAAAGAATGGATAAAACCCTTATTTAGAATTATGCATTAGAGATGAGGTGTTATTTTAGCACAAAAAATCACTTTTTGACGCTAAATTATAACGATAACTATATATACATTGTCATGATAATTGACTTTGCTCTTAAAGCATATCCAATTAAAGTATATCCAATTATGTGCTATGTTATAATAAAAAAGTAAAATTTGTTAATCCAGTGATATGCTAAACATTGTTTTATTTTAGCACGATCCCATAATTTATGCTATATAGAAAACAAATTATATCTTAGTACTAGAATTATAACATAATACTATATTTGACACATCATTTTTTATTTAAAAAGTTTAAATATAAAATATAAAGGTAATTGAGAATGTTAGCTAAATTTAAAACATGTTGTTAATGTAACAACCTGATTTTTCGGACCATTAATAAATAACGAAATATCAAAGCAAAATAAAAATTATATTAAACCGAACAAAATAGAAATGATAATCCTGATAAATTTTAATATTTTAAATCTCAAAATGAAAATACTAAAATGTCTTAACACAAAGCCAATAAGTTCTCGAATTTATTTAACCAACTATAAGGACTGCAGCTAAAATAGATGGCACTAATCACAATCCTCGCTTAACCCTGATTACCCGCGGAAAATAAAATAATACAAATGAGCCAAATATCCCGTACAAATATAACTTTAGAAAAAAAATGTAACTTATAAATAACTGGAAGAATTGTGTTTTACCACACATAGTTTAGATCCAAGTTTAAATATAAACTGAAGTAGCACCATAATAAGTACACCGAATGGAAACAGAATAATTATAAGGCCGAATCAAATAAAGTATGTATCCATAAGGGTCTCTCATACAAATATGTACTTGCACAAAGCGAGGTACAAACAGAGAATTCTCCCCTGGTAATCCACGAGAAGAAAACACATGAAATGCACACAGCATAATACAGAGCATCCTTCTTCCGTAATCCAGAAGAAGAAAACACACAATAGCGACCATGATCTATACACAATCTCATACTCCAGAGACATGCTCGTATACTCACAGCACCGATACAAGTAAGTGCCGAGTTCACCAGACACTCCAAACTCCATGGACTCGTCTGTGATTTAACCATACAGATAGGTTTTAGAGCCCAACACATAGGTTTCAAATATTGTCAAACTTATTTAACGGAACAGAACATAATAGAGCAAAACAAAGTCGCAATCATATTTGCGAAACGAAATAAAATGATATTAGTTGGCAGTAATAATTCTAAAAATAGAAAGTGCCAAATAAATATATGAATGTGCACAAAAAAATTACACAGAGTACAAGTGCCACAAGTCTATTAAATTAACTCGATAATAAATGTAACGAGTAAAAAATAAATTTATTAAGAGAGGAAACGAATAAAGAATCCGAGTAAGAAAATATAAAGTGTAAACAAAAGGGTGTCAATTTATAAAATTGACGCAATAATATATTTAAAGAATATTTAATATTTAAAATGAAGAAGAGAGAAGAGAATAAGGAATTCGTACCTGAAATATGCAATAATTTAGCTTGGAGATATATCAATAAACACCGTGATAATTTCCTATCTAAATTTAAAACAAATTTAACATATAATAAGTATTCGCGCTAACATTCTAATATGTGATCTATATTATATATTCATTAATTATTACAGGCATTAATTATAACTAACACATATTTAGAATCCATAAAGTAATTATGACTTAAATTAATATTACTACAAGCCATTAAGCGCCCGTAGCCTAACTCAAACACATGACAAGTAACATGGCAGAAAAAAAAAAAAAAAAAAAACATGGCAGAAAACAAAATATAGTATAATTAATTTAATTAATAAATAATACTCAGTAAAAAAATATGAACACATCTATGCATTTAAGTGTCCAGGAACACAAGTACTACATATATTAAATTAGTTTAAGATACATGTTTACACTTCACTATGCAAAGGTCAACATTTATAAGGTTTATTATCCGAATCACTTTCATAATATGAACAATTAAATTATTTACACGTATATAAATATATTATAAATATATGATGATATAAAGTCACGTAAAATAAAATAATGATAATAATGATATTTTTAAAATCATATTTGTATTTTAAATGATAGTAAGCAAATAAAACTTAAACAAATTATATAACATTATTATTCATTAAAATTAAACAGGTCGATGAAATTATACAGGTCCCAAAAAGCTAATTTGAAAAAACTACTTGGAGGAGTTTTTTCAACTTATGTATACTAAAAACTAATTGAAAAGCTACTCACCAAACAGTTTTGTCCGTAACAGCTAAATTCAATCGGCTAGTCAAAACAGCTTACACAATCAGCTAGTCAAAATAGATAATTAGAACCGCTACAGCTAATAGCTAATTGCCAAATAAGGCCTTAGTCAGATTTTGCTTTATGTTCCAATCTAGAAATATTGTTCACCCGTATCAATATACAATAGTTAAATTAAAAAATATATATATAACAAGTGAAACAAATATAAATTAAATCTAACTTATTTAAAGTAATTTAATAAAATAAAAATATAATAATATACAAAACTATGGGGTTATTACAGTTAAATTCAGAATTATATCGGGTCATGGCTCATGATATTATTTTAACACCAAAAATAGTCTTGGCCCCATATGGCACAACTTGGTACACAAATGCCCAAATTGGCACAGCTGCAACAAATGACCCAAAATAGCACGCGGAATCGTCTGGATCGTCTGGCGTTACGTCCATTTTATTTTATTTTTTTACTTTTCAACACCAAAACGTGAAATTATACAATGTTTAACATAAAAAATATTATAAAAAATCAAATCGTGATTTTAAGCCACGTTTAGAGTAAAAATATTTATTCCAAAAAAGCAAAACGTGAGTTTAAGCCACGTTTAACTTAAAAATTATTTTAGAAAACCAAAACGTGATTTTAAGCCACGTTCAACTTAAAAATATTTATTTTAAAAAACCAAAACGTGAGTTTAAGCAACGTTTAACGTAAAAAATATTTTAAAAAACCAAAACATGGGTTTAAGCCACGTTTAATATAAAAATATTTATTTTGAAAAAGCAAAACATGAATTTAAGCCACGTTTAACTTAAAAAAAAATTTATTTTAAAAGTAAAATGTGACTTAAAGGCACGTTTAACATAAAAATATTTATTTTAAAAGCAAAACGCTCTTTTATGTAGCGTTTTATTATTAAGCTACTTCAGATGCTACTGCCTGTTTTTACTAATAACATGCTCAAAAACAGTACAAAACATGCATACGAATAAAAATGATTAATATTTAATAAAAGTCTACGAATAATACATAATAAAAATGATTAATATTTTAAAATGCAATACAAGTTATAAAAGTCTACAAATATTACATAAGTTTTTTAAATGTAATACAAGTTAAATTAAAGAGCTCATTTCTTCTCACTCGGCGCTTGAAAATCCATTGCATTCTTAAATGTCGTGGACTTTCTTCTTCCTTTTTTCTTTTCAACTTCTTTGTCATGTATCACCTTTGGGAAATTAATATGTGTTAGCCAACGTGATTCCCCTTTACTTGGTATTGGTTCGAAGACATCATTATACACGTTTGATACATTCTCAAATTCAAATAAGCGCAACAAGCAATCAAGTGAGAACACGGGATCCGATAATTTTGCCATTTACCACATGAACATATAGACTCGTGGATCCGAACGGTATGGCTATTACCTCCCTTTTGGCCGACCTTCCTAGTGACTACTTGAAACAACAAAGAATCTCGATCAAACAATTTCACACTATGTCCAGTAGCATGTACGATTGATCGATTCAACATCTTGTTCGCATGCTTAGTGAACACTTGACTTCTAGATAACTGAGATGCAATTTTCAACCGCCTTTGATAAAAATAGTCTACGGTCTTCATAAAAAGCTCTCTTATCAGGGAACTAACCGGGATTCAAGAATCGCGTTGTTCCAACTTTCGGCATGGTTGGTGGTCATGATGCCAAAACGCTTCCCCTCATCCTGCGCTAATGAACATTTCATCAATGGTTTATGCTCAAACCATACAGCCGCCCGAGGCTCCCCAATCAACAATTGCTCCCATAACAAATCAAACTTCTTCTCTTGCACCTGAAAAGCCAACTCAACTACCCTATCCTTCAAGCCAGATCTTTTATGTGCGGTAACAAAATTTGCAGCAAGGTGTTTGACACAGAATCTATGATGGTAATGTGGCTCACACCATCCCGTCTGTTACATTGTTTCCATGATACCAGCAATGTCTGTCAGAAATGACACAAATCACATGCCTCCTACCTGCCACAAACCTCCTCAGCCTATCCATAAACCACCTCCAACTAGACATGTTCTCACCCTCTACAATTACAAATGCCAGTGGAAGAATATGATTAAAACCATCTACTGCCGTGGCACTCAAAAGTACACCGGGATAAGGCCCATAAAGATGAGTGCCATCTATCTGAATGACTGGCATGGAATGCTCAAATCCATGAATACAAGGCTTGAAAGCCCAGAACAATCTCTTGAATGTCACTTCCTGTTTCAAACATAATACCCAAAACATCCGTTAACACAAAACAAATCTAAAAAATAAATGCATACCTCTAAACTCTCACGATCTACTGAATCATCCTCCTTAAACAACCAATCAACCTTGGTTCCAACATTAAATGATTGCAACACTTCCATCAAATAAGGAAGGTCTTCATATGATCCTTCCCAAGATCCATGTAGTTGATCCATTGCTTGCTTCTTGGCATCCCTAATCTTATTCCTACCCGGTTGGTAACCAAATACATTTTTCACCGTCGCCATCAACACTTTCTCCTTAATTGTGGGATCAGCAATAATTTGATCTTTAACTGTTTCAAGAATATCAGAAGAGGTCAAGTTGGGATGGTCTTGGGTAATGGTGGTGCGCAAACAAGTGTGTGGTCCCGAAGTTTCTATGATTTGAAATTTCCCAAGTGTCTTTCTTATCCTAGCCTTTAACTTCCAGTCACAACCACTATCCTTCCATTTACAAGCCACATGCCAATTCAACGAATTCGATCTAGTCAACAATTTCTTGATGACTCCGAATATGAAATTGTCTCACCATATGCATCAATTCATCTTTTGTAGCAAATACCATCCCCTCCCTTAACTCCATTGGCTCCTTCACTTCCTCCCGCGTTCTCAGAAGCCGACTCAACCACATCATAAACATCCAATCCTCTACTTCTTCCCGTATCACCACCAAAATGCATACTACTAGTAGTTTGCCTACTACTATCCATATCACCCATATCACCACCAAATTGTCTACTACAATCACCACCAAATTGTCGACTACTACACATATCATCACCACCAAATTGACTACTAATACTCATTTCACCATCACCAAAACCCCTAATACTACTTTCAATCAATGGACGATTTGAAATTTTTTCCAAATAAATTTCAACAAAAAAGGGTTCCATTTGAAACAATAACTCCAAACATTAATTCAACATCATCATCGTCCTCAACCGAAACAATTCCAAATTTCATATCATTAAAATTTTTCCATCTATAATACAATTTCAAATCATAATTACTTCTTTCAATTTTCAATTTCGAATACAACACATCGCATAAATTACTACAGTTCATACATGAATCTAGTTTAACTTGCTTAGAAACGGGTTTATCATAAATATAACCCTCTAATTGAGTTTGTCGAATATTACCATCCGTGTAGATCCACGCAACTACAGTAGTTGATTGCGTCCCCGAACCTGACGCCATTTCAGTAAATTTAATACTGAAAATATAAATTTAGTATATGTGGGTATGTTAGGTTTCCAGCAGTAAGTTTTGTCTTTGCAAGAGAATACTTGGACTGGAAGTGTGCGGGAGTTGTATGTATAAAAAGCTAAAACGCGACTTTATGTAGCGTTTTGCTTGTAATTAAAAAGGTAAAACGCTACACGCCATCACGTTATGCTTAACAAAAACCAAATCGTGACATAAAGCCACGTTTGATCCTATTCATAAATTATATAATTAAAACTCTAAACGTGAGTTTAAGGCACGCTTTGCTTATTTTAAATTAAAACAAAACGTGATTTGATGTGACGTTCTGCTTTTAATTAATTTCACGTTTTGCTTTTCAAAAATACAAAACGTGAAATTAAGGCACGTTTTGTTATTTTAATTTAAATTTAATACAAAACGTGATTTCATGTGACGTTTTCCTATTTTAAAATTAAAATTTAATACAAAACGTGATTTCATGTAACATTTTGCTATATATTTTTTTTGCAATCATTAAATTGTAACTTTCAGGCATGTTTAACCCTGTTTACAGAACCACAAAATTTAACAGAAAGACGAATAAAAAAACTTAACAGGAACATGAATAAAAAATTTAGAACTCATGTTCTTCAACCAACACGAAATAGATAACAAAAGTTAATAAATAATTTACATAACGACAATATTTAGCGAATTTACATAACCAGTCTAGAAATTCTTTACACTAAGACTTAAAAAAACAAATACTATTTCTTCGCACACTTTTGCCCATCAGTCCCACAGTCAGGAGGTTCACGAGCTCTCTTTGAACGCCGGGGAACATAGATAGCTTCAAACCTTCCAGCACTTCCTTGCGAACTCTGAGAAGACCCAATAGCAGTAATAGCATCACCATTACTAGGAGTGATACCAAGATCAAATGACTAAACAGAAGCAACCCTAGGAGACCGCTCAGTAGCACGGTGAGAATGATGTAAGGGATGAGGCTACTTAGTGGAAGTCTGCTCAGTGGAAGGCTGTGGAGTAGGCGTCAAACCTAGATCGAATGATGGAATAGATGGATCTCTAGGTGCTCTCTCAAAAATCATAGGATCAGGCTGGGCATGAGTAGATGATTCAGGCAAATCAACAGGTCGTCCAATAGAAGCATCTAAAAGATCATGATTAACTACAAGATCTGCAGCCACAGGATCATCATCAACCTGATTTACAAGGTGTCTACCACCACCACCTCGTCCACCGGCACGTCTAGCACGGCGCCCCGGTTCCTGCCTCCCGGCCCTCGCTCTATCTCGACGCTCATCCACCGGCAACTCCTCAAAACCATATAAGTTGTAATCTTGAACATGAATACAACCCTGAGTAGCTAATAGTGAAACATCAGGAAGAACTCCCTGTGTTTGCTCAGCTATAGTCCTAAAGACATCTCCCTGAAAAAACAACAAAAGTCACATATGTGTTACAAGATACAGAAGGATGAAAACATAGACAGTAAACTGAATGAAAGGGCGAGAAAACTTACAATCTTATGATGAAATGCGCCCAAACGAGATATGAATCTAACAGTCCTATGAAGATACCAATGATGATACTCAGGCACTGTACTCTCACCAACAATCAAATCTCAACAAATTATATGATCCAACCAAGTCTCCCAAATAGTAATACTCGCCTGATGCTTTTGAACCCATATAATCTTGTCATTGGCCTTCAGATTCGTATTATGCTCCTCATTCGAGTTAACTGGATCACGAGGAATAGTCTGTACAATCCCAAACTGTCTAGCAACTCTATAAGGACAATGAGGCTCCACAATGAAAACAGATATTAAAGGCCCGTCATAATGCCAAATACGCTCACCAGAAAGGCAATAGTCAGGAAGTCCAGCAATGACATCAGTAGAGTAAGGCTGCCAAATGAAATGAGATGGACCAAGGCCATCTAGAATCGTACGAGTGATAGATAGTGTATGGCCGGCCTTCTCAATGTAAGAATGACCAACAAGCCAGCTATAATGACATTACAATAAACAATCAATTAAAGATTTGAATTAGAGTTTGGTTCCTAGGGTTTAGGGCCTCACGACCCTATATCTAGCTCAAATTAGGGTTTAGGCTCTAGGGATTAGGGCCTAAAGACCCTAAACCTAACCGTTGTGCGTTATTTTACTGTCTTTCAAAATGATTTAAAACCCAATTAGGGAGTTGGTGAACCCTTAACCGTTAAAAACTGTTAATTTAAGGTCCAGGATTTGAATTAAAGTTTGGTTCCTAGGATTTAGGGCCGTGAACCCTTAACCGTTAAAAACTGTTAATTTAAGGTCCATGATTTGAATTAAAGTTTAGTTCCCGCCCTAAACCCTAGCTCTAATTAGGGTTTAGGCTCTAGGGATTAGGGCCTAAAGGCCCTAAACCCTAACCGTTGTACATTATTTTACAGTCTTTTAAAGTTATATAAAACCCAATTAGGGAGTTGGTGAACCCTTAACTGTTAAAAACAGTT
The DNA here is from genome assembly GCA_003724115.2 of Anethum foeniculum. Classification (NCBI taxonomy): domain Eukaryota; kingdom Viridiplantae; phylum Streptophyta; class Magnoliopsida; order Apiales; family Apiaceae; genus Anethum; species Anethum foeniculum. The sequence continues at coordinate 13,814 of PHNY01296144.1, read as the reverse complement.
AATTTAAGGTCCAAGATTTGAATTAGAGTTTAGTTTCTAGGGTTTAAGGTTGTAACCTAAATCCTAGCTCTAATTAGGGTTTAGGGCCCTAAACCCTAAACCCTAACCGTTGTACATTATTTTACAGTATTTTAAAGTTATCTAAAATCCAATTAGGGAATTAGTGAACCCTTAACTATTAAAAAACTGTTAAAAAGATATTACCTAAGTCCATGTGGACCTACAATCTGCCCCTCCCAAATGCGCGAATCAACTAAAGGAATAGAAGTACGAATCGGAGCAAGAGTTGGCAACCTCTCCCACGCCCATAACTGTAACAACAAAAGACACCCACAAACCTCCTCAACGTCCTGCTTGCATCCCTTGCATAGCTCCCTATACAAGTATGCAATACTGCAGCACCCCAAACATAGTTTCCACATCTGTCTAGATCCCGAAGAAAATGCAGAAGCATGGGATAGAAAAGGCCGCCAGAATGATCAGTAAATAGATTTCCACCAATCAGCTGAACCAAGTAACAGAGGGTGTAAAACCAAATATCATCTACTGATACATCATTTGGTAATCTGCGTGGAATGAGAGAAGAAATGAAGCTTAAACGCAGTCTGGATCCATTAAAGTACGTTTTAGCAGGAAGTCTCCCAAAGACGGCACCAATATAACCCTTCCAAGTCATATCTGTGTCGGGGGTAACATCACAGATAACGGCATCCCCGTCAACAGGAAGCCCAAGAAGAAATGCAACATCCTGAAGAGTGATAGTGACCTCTCCCATAGGCAGATGAAATGTATGTGTCTCGAGCCTCCACCTCTCAACTAGTGCAGAAAGCAGGCTCCAATCAAGCTGTAAAGAAGACACCCGAGCTACACCATAAAAACCAGTAGACAGCAATAATGGAATCATACGATGATCCAACTCTGGAAGGTTAGTCTGATTAGGATTTTTACGCCTAAACTTCTGCAAATCTCCACCCACTAACCTCCAAATATCTGCAGATCTGTGCGTGCCCTGTAGATGAAGAAGGGTATGCTCAATAGGTCCCGGATGAATATCCTACAAATATATAGTTGTACAAGGTTAAAAAATCATTAAATCAAGTTATATGATCTAAAGTAAACAATTTATATGCTCATGTCATGATATATGCAATCAGACTTAGAAACATTCATCGGCCGAAATAAGAGTGCCATGCATGATATCAAATCAAGATCATCTTCCGTGAATTCACAATTAGCCAACCACCTCTGTCTTTGCCTCTCATTCCCAGGAGTTTACGAAACAATTTTCTTCCTAGTTAAAACAAAAAAAAATGGATCTTTGTCATCAGACTCCACAATTTTCATTAGCCACAGAGCAGTAATGTGTACTTGATTCCCAGAGTGCCGCTTAATATTGCACAGATGTTATCAAACAGTTGAATACTGAGAAGTAAAACTAGTGTCTAAGTAACAACAATGAATCTCATAATACAGAGAATATCAAACAAAAAATAGTGAAGAGATATACGAAAGCTAGTATAAGTACATGTAAGAGGAGATTCTGCAATAAGAATTTGATCATCGGAGTTTGAACTATAAAAATTGATATGTGCATAATATTTATCCAACTCAGTAGTTGGTCTCGACAAACCACTATTGTTAAATTTAATTGTAAAACCCTTTTTGCGACTAAATTAAGCTAACTTGCAAACACATTATTTTCTGATACATGAATACGAAGATATATACAGTAACATAGTTTATTCTGAGGAAGAACTATCGACTAAAAGTCCAGAGTATATAATATGATCACTTGAAAAGAACACATGCATGGATAATCATGTATCTGTGCTTAAAATGGTGATGGTTAAGTATAACAACTCATTCTAATTTACGAAACCCGTTTTTAATCAGTTTACATAGCAAATAGTATAGTAATCAGAGTACTGATTCAAAATAGCTAACAGTATCAGTCGAAAACTTATTAAAAATTAGTGCCTATATGATAATTTATAAACCAAATGTCACATAACCAAAAACCAGGGAGCCAATCATAATTCTTTTTAACCCTGATTGTGGCAAAAAACAATAAGTAAAAAACTCAAGTTACAAATCTAAAAAATTCACCCCTAAACCCCCTTCTCGTCGTCGTCTTTCCAAATTTACAATTCGTTAAATTCCCCTAATTCCATTGGTTTGCACATTATTCCCCCTGTCTGTTACACCCCTGCCATTTGTAAAGCTTACGAGTGAACTTCCTTACCGAGTAAATGTATTGTCCTATCACACATACAAACGTACATGGCTGTATCAAATTACTTTCAAATATGTCAAATTTTGGGAGCATTAGATTCCAGAACTATCAACATCTTAAGAACTATCTTATGCCTTTTGCAAATACTTAATAACCACAATTTACCACGTGTAGTTCACTACATACCAAACTTGTACAAGCAAGAAATATACCAAGCAACAGTTATAATTACTAAATATAAACAGATACCAAGTTAAAATTCAACACTCACATTATAAAGTAAATGATATAATGAACACATTTATGCTTGTAAATGATATAATAAACACATTATAAAGAAAGATGCACACCTCTAAATTCATGATTGCAGTCTTCGTCTTCAATCCGTGTGTATATAGTCTTCAATATGTATATATATGAGTGTATATATACCCACACTTCACCTCTGTATACCTAATCTTCAGCTATGTATCTCTATGATTAACGTAATTGATGATTAATAACAGTCACTTATGTATGCCCAATCTTTAGGAGTAGTATTAGAAATTTGGGTATAGTAGCTTATGTTATCGGTTTTTTTTTTTTTTTTGTAATTTAAAAACCGAAAACGCTAAATAAGGTCGCGTTTTGTAAGCTGGGCAAAACGCTACACGATAGCACGTCTTGGAGTGCCATTTCGGACCTTCTCCCCAGCAAGTGCTATTATGGGCATTTTGATTCAAAACAGTGCCATTATGGGCTTTCTCTCAAACAACTATCAGCCTCTTACATAAACACGGGAAACCCAACTTCTCTTTCAGACTGTTAGACACTTTTCTATTCTTACAGCCTCTTATTATTTTAGTTCGCATAACCGTCCAGTATATTAGTACTGGACCGGATGTCCGCCCAGTACTCACATTTTAAAATTTTCCTGCTTACACCTTATAGTTAATATTATTAATTATTATATCAGCTATAGACTTCCATCTCACACTCACAAAACAAAAAACATTAATATCAACTCAAAAATTACACTCCCTCAAACATCGAAAAGGGTTTTT
>PHNY01296137.1:7243-18668 GCA_003724115.2 Anethum foeniculum | reverse complement strand
AACTGCACGTAAATTCAATTTATTTTAACTACATAATTTAATAGCATTTATTTATTATATATTCTCATCAGATTCAATTCTTTACGATTATTAATTTAATTTGATACTAATATTTTAATTTCGATCCGTATTTAACAGGGGTAGGAGGTTTAATTCTCTACAAGTACAAATTTAATATTTTTAATCTCGGGTCCGTGCTTCGCACGGGTTACCAACTAGTTTTTGTAATTTGGATTTATATCGGATTGCATATTTCGGCTCATATTCGGTACAGATAATATATTATTCGGTTATGATCTGTTCCAAATTATATTCGGGTCTTTTTAGATCATCTTCAGTTAAACTTTCAGTTCGGGTAATTTTCGGATCGGTTTAAATTAGTTTTCGGATCATTATCGAATTATATAATTCGGATCTTGGTTTCATAAATTCCGGTTCGGTTTTTCGGTTACTGACCCATTTTACCAGGTCTAATTATCAATAATATAATCAACTACTCACCTTTGGAAGAATAAAATAACTAATTAAGGTTAACAATACTGGAGAATACATATCAAATATAATATGAATGGCTATTTACACGAGGTGTTCACAAACTTAACCAACAGATTTATATAAACCTTATTATGGCCCCGTTTGGCAAATTTATTTCTGAAAATAAGTTACTTATTTTCAGAAAAAGTACGTATATATGTACTTTTTCTGAAAATAAGTAACTTATTTTTCATTTTAAAAATAAGATTTGATTTTTAATTCTTATAATAAATATTTATATTTGAATTTTTTTAAAAAAATATGAACTTTTAAAAAAAAATAAGTAACTTATAAGTGGAAAGCTGTTTTCCCAAACGGGGCCTATTATTGATACTTAACTATTTAACTTTGTAACAATTTAGCAAAACAAAAAAAAAAATCTTTATTTACAAAGAACATATATGTACATATAAACATATCTACAACAAGAACAAACACTTCTTGATTGGTGGCAGAGAATACACACACGGATAAAAATGTCAGTTATTCATGGTACTTACTTTCCCTCCATGATATCTGCAAAACTAAGCAACTACAAAAGAAAAACAACCAAACAACCACCACTGCCACTTTTCATATCTACCAATCCATCAGATATCAACCCTTTTCACTTGAGAGATCTTTACAGTCAATGCAACCATTCACCCCACCGTTTCCCACTTCGAGATTTCGATAATCGAGTTGAGCCAGTTGAAGTTAACAAGCTCAGCATTGCTCTTGACAACAGTACTGTTGTTGTTTCTGTTTTTACTAGACCAGAGTTTGATATGTCAGAGGAGGATGAAGATTTGGAAGGTGGTGGAGATTGGTTACAGAGAATGATGCCTTTGTCTCCTGCGAATGGACGGTTGATTGGGTTTGGAAGGGCTGTTTCGGATTCTTGTCTTACTGCTTCTATCTATGATGTTATGGTAAAAGATCTGAACTGATGCTTTTTAGTGTTTGAGTGGTCCTTAGAATTTATGCTCTAGTTTTGATGAGCTCAAATTGGCTTGAATTAGTGATTTTAGATATTATATTCGAGTTGGATTTATTTGATAAACTTGAGTCGAGATGACTAGATTAAAGAGGTGATATTAATATTTTGATTAAATTGCAGAGTCGAGACTATTATAATTTGATATTAGTGTTTGAGTGGTCCTTAGAATTTATGCTCTAGTTTCAATAAGCTCGAATTGGCTTGAATTAGCGATTTTAGATATTATAATCGAGTTGGATGGATTTGATTAACTTGACTCGAGACGACTAGATTAAAGAGGTGATATTAATTATTTGAGTAAATTGCAGAGTTGGGGCTGAAGTTCCCTTAGCCACCTTTACGAAGGATAAAACCTTTGTAGGGCTAACATATTGCAAATTATGAACCCCGGCCACCAAAGTTCTATAGTGCAAAGAGTTAACCCATTACTTTGCAATTTAGTACAATTATTTCTGTGTCTTGTAATTTAATGGGTAATGTAAACTGTAAAGTAAATCTTATTTAGGCTCACGATTTTCCTGAATTTAGTTAATTTGATGCTCAAGCTCGGCTCAATAAATTACTCCAACTACTCAAGCTCGAGCTGGGTCCAGTTCAATTGTTTTACATCTTGATCCCCTGAATTATTTGACTCACTCACACCCCCTGAAACTTTTAGGTTCTTTAATTGTCGCTCTTTCTGAAGAAATCGAAGCATAACATTATCATCTGTTGTATATAGATATAGTTATGTATTTTCATTTTTCACTTTAAATTTTGGTTATCAGGTTATTCCAACTTTGCAACGTAGAGGAATTGGTAGAAGAATTCTTCAGAAGATAGTAAGGTTTGTTGGAATTTCATTTTTAATTTAAAATTTCAAATTCTATCTGAATCATCTGTTTCGTAGCTTTTCATTATGCTACAGAGAGTTTGATGAAAATGTTGTTGCCAATGTAAGATATGAGATGGTGATTGTTGTAGTTTCGATATTTGTTTGTTCTTAATATACTTCAGGTACTGTATGATATTGTTGTGATCATTTAAATAGTATTTGGCTAATGGAAAGATGGTTTGTATTACTTTCTAGTGGTACTCTACTCATCTACTGGTAGCTTAGTATTTCATATCTGTCGTGGTCGCTTTTTTCTTATGATTTTATAGGTTCTTGTCCACGACTTAAGTGTCTAACACTTCGTGTCCATTAGCAGATCACTTACTAACAGAGGCATATATGATATTGCTGCCCTATGCTCTGAAGAAGAGAGGTATCTTCTTAATTGATCAGACATTGTCTAGTGACAGTTGTTGTGCTCCATTTTTTCTTTCATGATGGTACTTTATTTTCAAAAATAAGGAATGCATTCAAACAGTTTCTAGTGATAATATATGTTTCTTAAGTTCTAGGAGACATAAACAAAGTTACTACTCCCTCTATTCCCCTGAAAGCGATTCATTTGAATAAAATGGTAATACAATTGAAAACTTTAAATTCAGATTTAATGGAACCTGGTTAATTCTGATTCAGCAGAGTAACAACACTGAGTAAAAGCATATCGTAAATTTTTAAGGTCTGTATTAGTAACACCTTAACAGCTACGACAATCATGTAAGACCTAGTGCATCATTTAATTCTGCTTTGAGAAAAGGAGTGATGTAGTCATCAAATGAGCATGGTATAATATATAGTAATGGCTCAAATAATGTTTATAGAGGGATTCATCTCATAAATCAGCGTGTTAGATTTCTGTGCAGTGGCCATGAGAAACTTTCATCCTAAACTGTTATTATTCTATAATTTTCTCAGGCCATTCTTTGAGGCATGTGGATTAGGCAATGACATAATGGGTTCCACCACAATGATGTATACCAGAACCAGTTCTAATTCTCAGTCCAGTGAGCTGGTTCAGTGCGCTGGTAGAAAATTACTAATATTGCCACCAGATCGAGAACCCTTTCAGTCGTGATATAAACTTGTTAATAGATGGTACACTGATTTGTTTGAAGCTTATAAAGGAACAAAGGGATTTTCTGAAACTTTATTACTTGAAGGTCCATTTAAATTTGGTGTGTTCACTTGAACAATATAATGCAGAAAATATTTAATAGATTGAAGAAGAGAGTAGAGTGGGATAAATAAAGATGGGAAAAAATAATCACGGTCTGTCCTTGTGATTTTTCATCACCTAATGGACGTTTCAACCATGTCTTCATACTGTAAACTTTTGACTCACTTAGATTCTTGTCCCCCTTTATGAGTCATGAATGAGAAATTAGATGAAGATAAGTCCAATAATATTATATAATGCCCTGGCATTAAAGTAAAGTAGCCTTCTAATTGATGCAAAGCATCTTCACTTTATCCTTTATCTCTAATCAACTTTATTGAAAAACACAAAAAAAAAATTGGCCTGTTCTTTTGAACACCTAAACTTTCGGTTAATGGGAAAAATCTGGGTTGAAATCTGCTTGATTTCTGCAAGGGGGCTGAGGCGTACCTCAGCTCTTTGGAAGCTCCAATGGTTTGCTGTTGGATGGATTGATCCAGATAATAAATACTGCACAAAGATTGATGCATCAGGGAATGCAAATCCAGTTTGGAAGACTAAGTTTTCTATATTAGTTGATAGCTCGGAGTCCAATTTTGATGACCTTGCTCTCCATGTCGAAGTCTACAGCCGAGAACCGATCTTCCTTAGAGAAAGGCTCCAGGGAACAGCAGTTATTGTTTTGAAAGAATTTCTAGACAAGTACTCTAAGAATTCAGAGGTTTCAAAGCCAGTTGACGAAGTAGGGAGCTTTCAGTTGCGGAAAAGAAATTCCAACAAACCTCAAGGGTTCGTTGATGTATCTATTCGAATTTCAGAGAAAGAGGAAGAATCAGATTTTAACCCAGGTATGTTATCCAATCACCACCTAGACCTGTGATGATTTCTATGATTCTTTTTTTGTTTTGTTTGTAGCATTATTCCCTTTACTTTCTAGCAAAAGCATTTGTACAGGACTTGACTTGTGCTCAGAGGCTATATATGCTAAATACTTGCAGGTAACGGTGAAGGATTCAAACTCCGTGATCGTAGAAATGGCAATAACATTGCTAATCCATATGAACCAGCACAAGCTTACCCACCAAAGTTGCCCTTAGCCCGGTCGTCCCTGCAAGCAGAGAATGATTCACATGAAAATTTGCCTTACATGCATCCAATGCCATTTCCTACAAACTATTCCAATTCTTCTGCTGCAGGTCCAAGCTACCAATCATCAGCAGGACCTAGCAATCTACTGCAGCTAACTCCAAGACCACCACCTTCTGCAGGACCTAGTTATCAACCTCCACGAACTCCTCCTCCACCACCTCCGCCATTCAATGTTGGTTACATATCGACATTCAATCCAAGAACGCATAATTTGCCTCCAAGTTACATAAACATGCCATCATCTGGAGCAGCCCCTGGACATAACGGCCAACCTGGTTTGGGACTGGGGTTGGGCGCTGGAGCATTAGCAGCTGGTGCAGTTATATTTGGAGATGATTTTATTTCAGGGTATGATCTGCCAAGTGCTAGTTTGAACGTATCAACTGATCTTCCATTCTGAGAGAGAGGTATCTGATTTTATTCATAAGATTGTTTGTCAGTAATAAATGTACATTACACTGACCATCTATAATCTGGTAGATGTGTTTCCCTTTTAAGTCTTTTATTTTTCACTCCGGGAATGTAATAATATCACGTTTGTGATCTGTAAACAATGAGCGAGGCATCAGTCTTTGAATATAATTCCGGTGTCACTTTGCAGTAGCTTCAGATAAATCTTGTTGCACTATATTAAGAAACGATCTTTCAGTTGTATCTGATCAGTTGCCTGTTTAAAGAAACTTTTCGCGGTTAAGAACCAGCATGAGAGAACTCATTTTGACTAAATTGTCAGCGTTATTCAAAGTGAATCATGAGAAAAGTGATCAAAATGAAAGATGTAGTTTCAGGCTTTTAGCAATAGCCTACAAGCAGTAATTTTTGGCAGGAACAATACTAACAATGACCGGTTTATCACCATTCCATAGCACTTTCCTATTCTAATAGCAGCAAAGTTATGGTGGACTGTGCAGTGGTCGAGCTCTTGATTTCTCAAAAAAAATATCAAGGGTTCGACTCCTGACACACTCAAAGAGAGTTCAAGTGGCACGTATGCGTGAGTTTTTTAAAAAAAAAAAAAAATATTTATGGTGAGCTGGTTACACATAAAGCACATGATTTACATATAGTAAAGACTAAAGACTACACAATCTAGACTTTGCTCATTTAGAGCACACCAAACATGGTATTATATATTAATCCTATGTTTAATAATCTCACATGGTCAAGTCAAATATGGTTGGCAATCCTTACTCTAGTCAAATATTGTGGATGCAAAAGATTAGTAATAGTAATTATGCAAGCTTTCATCCCTATCACTTGTATAAACAACTACTACAATGATTAAATAACGCAGAGAATACATATAATGATACAAGTATTGGTACATATTGTGTCGATTTGTTAATATTTTTATGAAATAAAAACCAACGAGTTGAAGTATTTTTTCAATAACCTCTTTCTTTCTACATATAGCAAAAGATAACGTATTTTTAATCTCGATAAATGAATAGCGAGTGAACCTGGAAATATTAAGTAGTATACGTTAGTTTTGGTTAACATAAAGCCTGACTGAGTAACCGAGGAATATCTGAAGCACTCCCTTTTATTCTCTTCTCTCTGAGTTAATGGAAGCTTTAGTATGTAGAAATCTTGGTGACCCAACATGCCCACCAGACTCATCACCTGACTCACCACTCACTATCTCTAAGTCTCACCCTATCCCTGCATTGACCTCCCCAACTTCGGTTCGAGTTCGAGTTCGAGCCAACACGCTCAACTTTGCTACTATGCTTAAAGTTGAGGGCAAGTACCAAGAAAAAGCACCATTGCCTTTCGTGCTTGGCTCCGATTATTCGGGTGTTGTTGAATCAGTTGGAGTCGATGTTAGTGATCTTAAAGTGGGTGATCGTGTTTGTGGTGTCACAGATGTTGATTCTTTTGCTCAGTTCATCGTAGTTGACCAGACTAAATTGTAAGTTGATAGTTACAATATTAGAGCATTCCATGCACTGTGTATCTGAAAAGGAGATCCAACATCGATATCATTTGTGTAAGTACCCAACAGAGAAAATTTATGTAGAAATGGTCTAACTGTGCAACACATTGTAGGTATCGCGTACCTGATGGGTGCGATTTGGTTGCAGCTGCTGCACTTCCCCTTGCATTTGGAACATCATATTCTTCGTTAATCCATCGAGCTCAACTACATTCTGGTCAGGTGTTTAGTCCACCATGTCCAGCTTTACATTCTGTCACAGACCTTGCTGATTGCATCATTTGATTATTGTTCTTAGTATTAGCTAGCAATTTGTTTTCTGCACTTTAAATGATTGATCAATTAAATGTTATATTTTTGTTATAAATCTGCCTATTACATTGTTGTAGGTATTGCTTGTTCTTGGAGCAGCAGGGGGAGTTGGGCTTGCAGCTGTACAAATTGGAAAGATCCGCGGTGCCACCGTCATTGCAGTTGCTAGGTACTGGTTTAGTTCTACTCATGAAGCTTTTTGAGCATTTGTACCCTTTGACAGGACCAGTGAACTAACACAATATAGTTTTTTTCTATTTTTAAAATTAAGGGGGGTTGAAAAGGTGCAACTATTGCAATCAATTGGTGCTGATCATGTAGTGGACTTGAACAAAGGGAATATTACTGCAAGTATTAAGGAGTTCTTAAAGTCAAGAAAGCTTAAAGGAGTAGACATTTTGTATGATCCAGTTGGAGGCAAGTTGACGAAAGAATCTCTGAGGCTTTTGAACTGGGGAGCACAAATCTTAGTCATTGGATTTGCAAGTGGCGAAGTTCCTATAATTCCTGCAAATATTGCCCTGGTTAAGGTACTTCTCAATGAATATTGCATGATCCCGTCTAGTGTCTTTTCAGGAATGCTTTCTACGATGGTTGTCTAGTAGTATGGAAATTAAAAGATATTGCTACATGTTCTGTCAACGACTATTATATCGTTTATTAGATGGGATAAGTTTCCAGGCAATGTAATTGCCAGTTATTTACTGACTGCTTAAATTTCTCCTGGCCTCTTGGCTATGGCTTAAAAAAGATAATTCATATCCAGGTCCATAGATCCTACACTGTTAAAAACATGTTATTCTCATAATTTACGCAGTCTAGTTGATTTATTGATTATCACCTAAATCCTACTAATGTTTGACGATTAAAAATCCCACCTAGAGCATTTAAATTTCAGTCCTCATGGCTAGGTAAACATTATGGTCTTATCTTGAATTACATGCATACACATTAAGATTCGCTAGTCATGTCTCTGTTAGTCTGTCTGCAGCACCTGAGTGATTATATCTTTTATATTTGCTGCTTCCAGAATTGGACAATTCATGGATTCTACTGGGGACATTATAATGATGTGATCCGTCCAGGTGCACAAGAAGATTCTGTGAAGGAACTTTTGTCCTATTTAGCGAAGGGCTTACTCACTGTTCACACTTCCCATGTTTACGGCCTGTCAGAGGTTGCGATTTCAAGTTTTTCCTTCTACTATTTTTTGCAAGATTCTATTGAGTCAGTTATTCTCCTTGGATTATGACTTCAAACACAAACACTGTTTTAGTTGTAAAACAACATTAAAATAAACTGACTTGATACTTGTTATATCAAATAATATTCATCCACCTTCAATACAGCTGAACTGATACTTGGTTTTCTGAAAAATTATTAAAGTTTTAAATAGATGGAACTCAATATTCTTGCTCTATTGTGTGACTTGTGTCCTTCGCTTGTCACAAGTAGTATGCTATAATTGTATCCAGAAGCTTTGGCAAGTTTCATGATTTCGCCGACTGTGACAGTCATTACCTGTAACGATTTCATTTTATTTCAGATTACGAAGTGTAACTAATTTATATTCCCCGACAATTGGCAGGTCAACCTTGGTTTTGCAGCTCTAAGGGAGAGAAATGCTATCGGAAAGGTGATGATTGTTTTTGATGATCTGCAAATTGTCCACTCTAAGCTTTAGTCTACACTGGATGCATACTGATCTCAGTGTTGCTGGTTGCCAAAAACGATTTCCAGCACTAGTTGATAGTATGCTGCAAATGAATATGTTAGTTTAAGCTTCTTGACCAGACTTCAGCCTACTATCTGAACTCTGTAAGTAATAATAAGCCAGATACCGAGGTTTTTATTCATTTAAAGCATTATATCAGAAGAACGCATGCCTCTATAGTCTTTGCACATGAACACGAAACAAGTGCAGAATTCAAACGATAATCTCGATATCTTAATAGAATTATGATACTTTTTAAGAAGAACTTAAAAAAACACGGTAGTCGGTACCATGTTAAGGAACCATTTACTCTAAAACCTCAAGGTGTTAGAGAATGGCCCTTTCCAGGATCTTATATTGTATTCTAACACACACTGTAGTATTGCAGTACGATAGCTAGTTTTGGAAAAGGAAGTCGGTCTCTATATTCCGTCCGATGCTTTTGCCTACTGAAGGTCATGCTATCCGAATTGCTATATTGTTATCAGATGGAGGGACAATTCACGGAATTCAGAAGATAAAGCAGACATATGTGGCAGCATACACTTAAAATCATTGCAAATATTTACAGTTACACTTTTGAACCAACCAAGTTTGAAACATCAGTAAGTGTACTAGAAAAAGGTTCCATTCATTTCATAAACATGTATTCACCGAAAGCAAAAAAAAAAAAAAAATTAATTTACGTGAGGCATTCATCAAGAAGTTCGAGTCCAGCCAGATCGCGTCTAGAATGCGCGACACGAATACTTCTGTCAGGAGGACCAACCAGTGCGGCAGTGCCTCAGGGGTGTGTGCTCTGAGAAATGTTAGCGTCTGTCCTGGTGAGCAAGGTCTTGTCCCGTATTGTCATAACGGTAACTAATTCTGTTTATCTAGTTTGCGGGCGTGGACAATTTTTTATGATTTGGTCTGGATAAAATTGATCGGGGACTTAGAAATGGGCTCAACCGCCATTTATTTTGAAAGTGAAGCACACCTACATGCTACATAGTAGTTTAATGGTGTATGTTCATATTCTCACGTTATAAAAGTCAAAATAAATAATTCCTAATAACGGACTGGATGATTGCAACAAAGTTGATTATGGTGTATAAGAAGATGTGCTACAACTGATATCTTAATCTATATCCAATGATGTAATGTTAGTGAACTATTCTGATGTCCAATTATGAGCTCATTTTTGGTGGCCTCAGACCCAAGGTCACACCCTCCCATTAATTCCCTACTTTCCAGTTGTTGTATGTACAGATTCCAGGAATCAGAAGATATCGCATTATAGATGCATATCATTTCAGCTAACAATGCAACCCAATAAGAAAATCACAGTGTGGCGAAATCTAGGGTAATCTTCTCCTTCTGCATCATGGAGAAGAAAATCACAAAAGCGAATCAGACAGGATGTGAAACCATGGCGACCAGTGGACCCTCCACACAAATATGGCAGATAATCATGGAAATTTCAAAATCAATATTATAAGGGTGTTGCGACGAGCTATCATAGTCAGACGGTACTCTCTGGAATCCGTAAAACTGGCAACCCTCCTCAACCATTACCTTCTCTCAACTCATCATCAATCGAGTGGAGTAACGGCTCTCTCCTGCACTCTTTTCGCATTACCCACAGTAGCACTTAAACCCAATCAGTGCCAAAAAAATTTCTCACTCAAATCATAAAAAAATTTACACTTTTGAACCAACCAAGTTCGAAACATCAATAAGTTTACTAAAACAATGGTTCTATTCATTTTATAAACATGTATATGCTATATAGACTAGAATTATTTAATCATCAGGTTTCCAGAAATATGTACATCGGGCAGGTTCCTTTAATCTAGATTTCTTTTTTTTCTTTTTTTTTGTCACCATTTGTTGTATCAACAACCTCGTCAACCCATTTCTCTTATTGGCTATGCTGATTCATTTGGACCAACACAGAAAAAAACAGAGAAAGAGAGTCCAGGACTGCAAAGAAAATGCATTCCGTGGAGAACAAAATTTTTAATATAACTGGACAAACAAACTAGTAGAACCATCACCATATGATTTCAGATCAGCTGGTCGAACCAATGCCCTACATAAAGGGCAAGTTCTTTCTCTTTCAAACCTGTAATATTCAAAAGTGCCAATGAGTTGGTTTTCTCGATATCATAAAGGCACACATAAGGTTTCACTACTTGCAATAGGTTACAACTTACATACACAAAAAGGAACACAAGCCAATGAATATTGAACAAGAAGGAACTAGCATTAACCCATACCATATGCATAATAAACTTCCCTGATACATAATTAAAAGAAAAAATTTGAAAGTGCTATTCTACAAATTACAGAGATTGTATCATACAGCAAGTAGGCTACAATCATTTGGTTAAGATATTGCATCCACACATTTAAAGATCAAAGTAAACAAGAGAAACAGTTCTTGTAGATGTCTCGGCACAACAGCATGATTATCTAAGTTATGTCACTTTGTTCTAGGAAGGTAAGAGTGACAAGGTGCATCATCGTTAACTAACCCAAGGTGCATCATCGTTAACTAACCTAATAGTGCATTACTGATAGGTTGCTATTGAAAATCCAGATTAAGCAATTTCGTTAGAAGAAACATTTATGGTTCAGCATCAGCTGGTAATAAATCAGGTACATGTGTATCATGACTTAAAGCAAGTCCAATGCAAGATGCAAAATAGCTATAGCTATTGCTATAATTTGACACCAAAAAGTGTTTTTTGTTGCTAAAATAGAACTTCAACTCCAATGCTAGTTGCATA
>PHNY01296130.1:42920-54982 GCA_003724115.2 Anethum foeniculum | reverse complement strand
CCCCCCCCCCCCCCCCCACCCAACACACAGGGAATATACCATCCTTGTATTTTTTTTGCAAATAGATACTACAAGTGAATTTTGTGATAAAACTGAAAAAGTGAACACACGTTACGGCATCAAGTATCCAGTTACCTTATGGGCCTGTTTGAGAGATCGTAAGCACTCTCTCATTTGTTCTGCCTTTGTAGCAGGCCTGATGGGTAACATGGGCTGCAAAACAAAATATAAAACATTTTATTAACTTAGCAAAAGCTTGATCAATAAAAAAGAAGTATATGCCAATATTTTTTAGTGGTAGTCTTCACTTAAGAATGTAATCAAGAAATGAGGAATAAGAGAGTAAACAAGAAACATGTAATTAAGTAAACACTCAATTTTGGATGCCCCTATAGTCCAATATACGAAGTTACCAACAAACCATATATATCAAGGTTGATTAAGTTTGGTACTGAAACTTTGATAGATTTGAACATAATCAAGAAATAAAGAATAAGAGAGTAGTCAAGAAACTTATCAACAAACATTAATTTAGGTAAAATATAACTTTGGAATTCCCTGCTAGTCCAATACTAACTTGCCAATATTCTGATACTTTCGATATCCACTTTCTATATGGTATTAAAACTTTGATTAGATGTTAACTCTTCAAGTAAATTTCCACCTGAATATGGAAATGCATCGATTTACTTGGTATCTAATGTATACATAGTTTTTGTGCAATACTATCTACACAGAGATACAGATTTTCCTCTCTATTACCAGATATCAACTGTCTAGGAAAGTTGTTTATTGCATATTTGTATCTTGTCTTCTATCCATCTACCATATTTTCTTCTAATGATGAGAAATATCACATTCAAACACTAAGATTTTTCTTAACAAAATCCTAATTGTAAGTACGTTGAAGAACATTTAGGTTATATTTCAATACTCCCCCACACAATTCTAATTTCTAACCAACCAAGAAGATTATTGTTATGCTGTTTCTTGAAAAACTGAACCAAAAAGATTTAACATCAATATGACATGGAAAACAAATACTTATACGCAACCATAAGATTTCACATTTCAGTAATTTTTATAGTTAACAGGATTAAATTGATAGTGGTGGAAAGAGATCTTAACTTACCACTTCATTACTTCAATAAAGAAGCAGTATACATGCCAGTTTGCTACTCATAAAAAAGTTTTAATGGTTCAAGGTGCAAACACACACACACACATATTAAAAAAAAAGCTTCAAATATCCAATGCCAACATGACTTTCTGCACTACAAGAATGGGCTACCTTCTTCTCCTCCACAGGTGCAGCAGGTTTTGTAGGTTTAGGATCTTCTGGTGGCAATCCAAGCTTACGTCTTCTTTCAGCCTGTATTAACAGACAATTTTATGAAATTGGTACTTACTATACAAGCTAATGAAGTAGCCTTTAAATGTGTATAATAAATTGGCATCGTGGGTATGATGAATATACTGCCCACCTTAATTATACAATCTTAATGATATCAAAATCCATAGATAGTGGACCACTCTGATTTCTAAGTCCTAGGTTTCACACTTAGCGTAGAAGAAAATAAAATATGATGGACATGCTGTTGAAAAAAAAATCTGCCAAAGTTATATAAAGTCAAAGAAAGATAAGAATTTGGTGGCTTAACTATTTTACAATGTCCTACCTCTAGGAACCCAAGGAAATGGAAGTTTTATGTACAAGTTAAAATATAAAGTTAACATCTCTACCTAATGCTAACAGAGGGCAATAGTTCACTTCTAACAATGCTACACCAATTTCTAGTCAAAATTGATTATGGCAATTTTTGTTCAGTCACGTGCGCCAGTATTTGGGTGTAATACAGATGCACGTATATGCTATATCAGCAACTTTTTACCTTTCTAACATAAAATTTCATCTGTGTCCCTTTCTAGAATAGAACTGTCTAATATTCCCTCAAATTCTTCTCTTCTTTTAATAAAATTTCCTATCTTATCTTCTTTTAAAGTATCCTATATACAAACAATTTAAGCATGTCATGTATTTTATTCATTGCTAATTCAATTATAGACAGAAGAGTCAGCAAATCAATAACTTATTTACACAAGATCAAGAAAAGAATCAAAATTAGCAATGCCCATAGTATGTATCATTGGTTTACAATCACCTCCACTGTGGAGTGTGCTTTGGATAAGAGGGAATACAAGCAGTTAAACATACTTAAACAGTGTACCAATTACAAAAATTGAAGTTTTTAGCAAGAAATGGAAACTGAAATATCCAGCTGAAGATATTGCTAACCTTGTCTTCTTCCAATTTTTGTCGAATTTTTTCTCTAGCCCTTTTCTCTTCTTCTTTCTCTGCTTTCCGCAAAGCCATTATGCTGTGATGGCAGACCATGACATTAGACATTTTAGCACGTCAATAACAATGCAAAAGAAAATTAAAACTGTAAAAAGAGACCAAGACAAACCGTTTTCTTTCATTGTCCTCCTCAATTCTCTTTGCTTCAAGGAGTTCCTTACCCACTCTGATTCTCTCCTGTAAGAAAGCGAAATATGGAAATGATAGTATCTCAAAACAAATGCATAAAAACTACTTCATTTCTCCTCGAAGTCAAAATTCATACTTTCTGGTAAATTTAGGGTCTCAATTGCATTTAATACTTAAATCTTCCTGTCAGTATTAACATTTCTGCTTCGAGGATATTAGGACAGCATAAACCCAAAAATCCCATATAATTTTCATAACAGTATTCTTCAACTTGGTCCATTAGATCAATGGTGAAAAGACAGTAAAATTGACATATGAGCTCATTAATTACCTTCTCTCGCTCTCTTTCCATTCTTTTCTCTTCCTCTTCCTTCTTTCTTCGAGCTCTCTCCCTTCAAGCAGTAAAGGGACAAGGATTATAAGCACTTCAGCAATATAGAGATACACTAACATATTTGTATGGTCAATGACTCAATGGTGCAGTTTTAACTTTAATTTTTGTGTCAAACATTTTATCCCCAAGAAAAAATCAGAAAACATGAGATTTTGGGTATCATTAAAAACGAAGTAACAGTCTAGGAAACGATACATTACATCATACATCCGAAGTTTGTCATATTATACTCCTAATCTATCTTTTGATATCAAACCTTTCAATTATGTTTTTAAGTTTTTTTTTAGTATCAATCACCAGTCACCACATTCCAAGCCAAGAGATAAAAATGTAATCGATCTCAACTAGTATAAGCTATATACTTAATGGCAACAAATAAGGTTACTATCAGAGCTCAAAAAGCTTGCTTCGCTAAACAACTCTCATCCCCATTTACACAGAGATGACCCCTATGCCTAAACTACAACTGACTGCCATCGAGTTGATGCATCTTCTCTCTCTAATAGCAGATTCCACGGATAAGTCTACAGAATTTCACAAGACTCTGTACTAGGTTCGAGGTAACATAATATGAGATTTTAGAGAAAGGGATTCCTATATAACAATTACAATAATGCCTGTTATGTCATAATGGCATCTAATTTTTTAGAAAGAAAAAACTAAGAAAAACCAAACAGATGTCAGTGAAGAAATAGACGCTTCATTCTTTCAGCAGAAACAATGTTAGCAGCGGCAAGGCAGAAAGATTATGCAAGGTCCACTAGCAAAAGCCTCCCTTTTACAAAATATTAGGTCTTTGCAATACCAGTAAAAAATTAATGAATTTAATTTTACTGTAGCATTGGTAAATTGTTGTAAGCTGACTACCTTAGGAATAGGCTTAGCAGAAGCGAACTACTGTGGAAACTTGTGGTTTATTTCTCACTAGAACAGAAACTTATCTTCTGAATATCGGCTCTGATTAGGGCCTCTCGGGCATCCATAAGGAATTCAGGGTATAAAAACTCACCAAAGCAGAAAATGCTACCTCGTTCTTTATGGTCTAGATACAAGTAAATGTGCTTCTATGACCTCAAACTAACAAAATAGACTTACTTGAGTTCTTGAGCTTTTATTTTTATTTCCTCAGGAGTCAAAGAAGGCTTTGAAGCCTCAGATTTGCTGCTGATAGGTACCTACAAAAATACATATTGTTAGAACATGGAATTATATGTAGATTATATCATATCAATATGAAATCTGATATGAGCAGCCAAACTTTGTATCAAGATTAAACACTAAATAAAATAATGTCTTCTCAATCAAGCATAAGAGGTATGTACTGAAGTGGTTCCAACTGTAAGAGAATTTAACAGCTCATCGATTAGCATATGCAACACAAATTTGAATATAAAAGCCAACTTATTTGAAATATTAGGCTACTTGAGTTTGGGCCCCGACCTACGAATATTTACAGGAAAAAGACAAGAGCTAGTAACCCCTCAACTGATTAGATACATCTCTAATTTACAGGTCTTCTGCTGCTATCACCTAGCTATCTCTTTAATTACTTGAGGCAAAAGATATGCTAAAATATGTACTAGATTGAAATGTAATTTGACAGGACTAGAGGCGAATTTTAATCAGCAAAGTTTTTTCTCTTCTTGTTTCTCCACTTTTCTGTGACAAAATCCCTCTTATAAAGCCACCCAGCTCTAGGCAAATCTTATTCCTTTAGTCAATTCGCTAGGTACGAAGAGTTCTTGCTTCATAAAATTTAAACTTAAAAAACATAAAAAAGTTCATTTTAGTGACAATACTCTTTTAAAGTTTCTGTTTGACCGAACAACCAGGGGCCTACGGCAGAGAATCAAAGCAGCAAAAGCTTGTGAAGAGCACTGCTTGCATCTAAACTACTGTGAAGTAGAAAACTATGCAGCCACTTTCAAGTCTATACAAGAAAAATGACGGCCTTGTTGATCCAAACCAATGGAACAGGGTAATACCTTTCTTGCTCCAAGAGATAACGATCACAAGCCATTACTACTTTATCAAGTCTAATACATAACGCATCAGAAGATTCAAAACACAAGCTAAAATGAAATAAAAAATATAAAAATGCATTAAACGAAATTATTGTACCAATGGCATCTCATCTATGTTGGAGTCATTCTCATGTTCAACTATCCACTCAGTAGCTACCTCGAGGCTACTGTTACCTGAAAAATTGAAAATTTTACAATTTTTTGCAAGTGAATATGTTGCATGCTGATTGAACATCAAATGATAATTATGACGCATTGCATGGAGTATAAACAATTACTTTAACTCCATAGAAAAGAATGTAGTAATATACGAAATGACATAAGAATATAAAGAACACGGGCATTATTATAATCTTTTTGTAATACTGACCAGAGTAATGAAGTGCACGAGTTGCCTTTGCTTTTGAAAATCCCATTGACTCGAGATTCTCAAGAAACTCCTGATTAACTTCCGGAACAACCATTTCTGAGAACAAGAAATCAGGTATACATAAGTGCACAACACTAATTATGAGATCCTGCAACTCAAATGACATATGTACCACAACTACACTATAACATCACAATTAAACTTAATAACTAAATTTAAAATCTCTAAAAGTATAACCGATTTTGTTTTAAAAAAAAGTAAGATTTACAATTAAAATCAACAAACATATCAATCCATAACTATAATCACACAAACAAAAAACTAAGAAAACCTTCAGTTTGGTCACCACTAGCAGTAGCATCACCAGCATCCACCATATCCACATCTGACTTCTTCGGCACCTCTAAAGCTATCGGCTTTGCAGACTCCAATGTCTTATCTACAAACTCATCATGCCCAGTCCTCTTTGTGTGCAAATCACTCTCCTTGACAATTCAATCACATACACACATACCAAAGTCAGAAGTGATATTCAAGTAGACTATAAACTAATCCTTTTCTCAGCCCAACATAACAAACACGATAAACAAATAATCCCAATAAATCAATAAAATCCCCCAATCCGAGACAATAACCTTAGAATCACACAAAATCAATAAAAAAACTGTCCAATCTAAAAGCTAATAACTTATAATCTCAATAAATTAATCATAATCTCCTATCCGGAGGCAATTAACTCATAATCTGGATAAATTAAGGAAATTCTCCTAATACAAACAACTGACCTTCACAATTCAATCACACAGAAGTCAATTCGAGTAGAATAGAATCTCATACAAAAGAATCTAGATAAAATTAATAGTCAACACTATACTTATCACGGTCCAACATAGCAAATAATCTGGAAAAATGAATAAAATATTCCGATGCCGAAACAATTAACTAATACTAATCTGGATAAATGAATAAAAATTTCCGAAGTAAATATTTTACGGTTTTAGAGCGACAAGGCTTGGCACAAGAAGAGCAAACGAGATTGAGAACGGCTTCAGTAGATTCAGAGAAATTAGAGTGATTTGTAAGCTCGGCGTGTTCTTGAGCTTCTTCCACTGATTTCAATAGGACTCCGCAGTCTCCGCATTGGAGTGATACGCCCGCCATTGTGATCCTGGATGGATTTTACTTCTCCCCCTTTGTCAATCTATTTGTTGCGTCAAGGTCATTTTTTTTATATACACGCGTCTGGGAGGAGGAAACGTTGTTTGGGCAAGTCAAAACGTAATTTTATCCTTTTTTACCACGCTAAAAACGGGTTGAAATTTAATATTTCATACAACTAATTGTTTTTCAACTAATATTTCACTGATTAAATTACAACACGGAACTAAAAAAATTATTTGTATGCGTAGATGCAGCATCAATATTATCGATCATCAATTAATATACGCGGAGGTTAGATGGGCTTCTAAATTTTTTTAATTTTTTAAGTTTTAAATATTAAAAAATAAAAAATTATCTTTTAACATATTCGATATAAAATAGGTCTTGAAATTTATATAGAACAAGAGTTTGAATTATTTAGTAAGACATATAGTTAAAATATTTTATTTAAAATTAAATAGGAGTTCCACATATAAGATATAATATTACATACTTATATAAATCATCACCAACCATATGCTAGGACATGATTCACTTCTCCATGTTATCACCCATATTATCATGTTAAAATCAACCGCAAATTACAATATTGCATACTTACGGGGGCTACATTTTATAATTTTATCTTTTTTATTTGTGATTGTTACGAATTTTAGTATTTTTTTCATTTTGATTGTTAGAGATGCCATTGATATGGGAGAATTAAAGTATTTGATGGTCACAGTATTTGATCTTTTATATCTCCTTTATTTTGTGCTAACATATAATATAGTGTATCTGCTAATTTTTTCTATGAAACTAATTATTTTATCGTGTTATGAACATAAATGTACAATTATTTCACTCCACTCAATCCTATAAGCAACTGTATTCACACAGTCACATGGACAATTATTGTTGATGAAATCACATTTACAGTTGAATATAATGCAATAATCAAATAATCACGTGGTTCTATAACGCAGAGGAAGAAGCCAGCCTGCTTTGCGATTATGGTTTGTTGTGTTTTTTATTTACTTATATTTTAGTGATTCAATCTTTTAAAAGAATAATGATATGTTCAAACATTCGTTTTATATTTGTCGACCATTCCCAGAAGAGAGCACAACAATCATCAGACTAAAGCTTTTGCCCTATTCAGGTCAGTACATATTTGTTATGTTATTTGTTTAATTATATTTTTAGTGATTCAATATTTTAAAAGAATTATAATAATCATTCAAAAGGGAAATTAAGCGGGTCAATATGCATATGATGTTAAACTCTGTCTAGTCGGAAGATTCTTAACTGAAGGCATACTAGTTTTTCCAGTGATGAAGCAAACTCTTGCAGCTTTATGAAGACCGGGGAAAGGTGTGTACATTAAGGAATTAGATGTTAATCTCTTCATGTTTGAGTTTTATCATGAGATCAATATAAAGAGAGTTATTGAAGAAAGTCCATGATCCTTTGATAGAAAGGTATTATTGATAGCTCGAATGTAGGAAAACATAAATTCATGATGTATTCCTCTGAATAGCATTGATCTTTGGGTTCAAATTCACAATATGCAACCAGGTTTTATGTCTAAAATAGTGATAATAGAAGGGGTGGTGCTAAATGCTGGTTATTTTTACTGAATACGGTTTGGTTATATTACCTTAAAGCCCTTCTATCTAATAATTTTTGAAACCCTAATAGATGCACATAGGTAGCTTTTTCCGATTCCCGTGCAATTTGGTTGTCGTGTATATTAATGTCTAGACCCAATATATGTATAAAACACATAAACATGTGATATTATAATTTACTAGCAGTTATTTTTTTATAAAAACAACTCAGAAGTCAATTTTTATTAAAAATATCAACATGACATCAATTTTAAAATATTTATACACATCCTTAATCATTTTTATTTAATATCAATTTTTTTTTACGTAATATCGATTATTTTCATGTTAGAGTATATTAACTATATGATTTTTTTATAAAAAAACTGTTTCCAAAGTATGCTTATTTTTAAAAAAATGAGTAAAAATATTTCAAAATGAGATATTAATAATTAATAATGGAATTCATGCTTCCATTTTAAATACACAATAAAAATATTTAAAAGTACAAAAGATATATTGAAAAGGTACATACGCATGATTAAATTACATATTAACATTCAGCCACTTATAGATTTCAATTTCTCAATTCTAGCCATCAGAGAAGCATCCCATTCATGTACAAAATCTTCTCAGAATTTGAACCAAAATTTGTAACTCCGGAACAGGACAATTGTTGATCATAAGGGCCTATAAATATAATCGTAATGTCAATAGAATATGATATGAGTTAATAAACGCAAACAAGCTAGTAATATATACATACCGAAACAAAATGACTATAGCTTCTTAGAAATGCTATGCATATGAGTTTCTCTGGGCTATTAATGCCTTCTGGAACATGTAATGGCAAATATGTCAAAGTATCCATTTGTATCGCGTCCAAAGCAACTAAAATCACATGATAAATAGTCGCAATTATTGGACCCATTTCATCTATATACTTTCAATACACATATGAACAAGGACTTCCACTATAGTTAACTCTTCTTAACGTGATTCTTGCTTCATCTATACTCTTATGTCATACTCTCGTCCAATAATCTAAACGCATCTCTATGAAATCATGTAAATATGTATGCACCCTTCTTCATTGGTATTCTGACCCATAAATCTGATGGGCTACTGATCTATACCCACAATTGCCATCAGCGGAAACATTTACATATTCATGAATATGTGGAACAATAAATTTTGGAATTTCTAAAGAAATGGATTCTTCCGTCGCGGGTCCTAAAGCTTTTTACCTGATTTAAGCATAGAAGTTTCTTTGTCAACATGCTCAAAGTATGAAGGATCTCTTTTTGTGGAAATCCTACTTTTTGGGCGCTTCTTACTTTTTCGATCACTAAAAGGCTCTTCCACTATTAGTGTTTCTCGGTGCATCATCTTCTCTAATTGAGATATACACACTTTCTTCACTTCCGGTGATTGTTTCATCATAATATTAAAGTAATGCCACAAAATCTCATCATCGTCTTCAAATTATTTGTGGTGATCATAGGAAAAATAAGTATTACCTTCCATATGAAGAGTTCTCCGAAAAACATGAACATTATTGAACTCGATGCCCCTTCCTTCCTTATCTAATAACCTCATCTCATTCGTACATGGGAGACTATGTATCGTTCTCAAGTAACAGCCACATGTTGTAGGGTTAATGCTTAATCCGTGTCGACTATATTCCTTAATAATCTTTTTAATGGCTATATGAGAAATTTTACTAGTCAATTCAGTTAAGAGACGCAAAACGGTGATATGAATCCATGTTTGTGGACTTGACGAAACTAGCTTTAATTTCATTCTCTTGAAGTTGTAAATATGAATACACCCTCGACCAAATTGTGTCTAAACTCCCCATTGAAGTTCTCAAAAATCTCTTTAGTGAATTATGAGCGCTTTCAACCCTATTATTAAAAGAGGAAAATCATTAAAATAATAAAATAAACAATTAAAACTAATAAAAAGAAAAAAAATAATGATAAAAAAATTAATACATGTTTATGGTACGATTTCCAAAATGCAACACCTTATTCGTGTAACCATGCACAATTTTTTTTTTTGCATGAATCAGCAACGTATCTTGCACATCTGTTACTAGGTTACGATGGCTAGCAAATATCTTTTGAAATTGTTGTACTTTTTCTTCGTAATTTGTTTCGGTTTGAGCATAAGGATTCCTATTCCAATTACCAACAAATGCATGTGAAAAAACAATACCCCTAGTCTCCTTTTTTGCTTCCATATTTTTTGCAATATGTCTTGTGCACAACATGTGATAACTATTACAGAATATCTCACCAATTGCATGTATTAAAACAAATTTTCTATCCGTAACAATGACTTCTGGAATCTTATTTAGGTTGAAGAGATCTTTCGTGCATTGAAGAGCCCATTAAAAACTACCTTTTTTCTCATCTTGTAAGAATGTCAATCCAATGAAAAAAAAATCCAGTTGGAACGATGCCAATTATTTCAAGTAACGGCATTTTATATTTGTTGGTCTTATATGTGCAATCCATTGTTAACACTTACGGCCTTTTTATTAGCAAAAAATAAATCAGTGACCATGTTATTGATGGGTCAAATTTGGTATGAAAAAAATAAGACTCTTTGCACAAATCGCTCAAAAGCTGTTGAATGACTGAACGACCTTCCACTTCCTTAACATATGTCTGTAGTAGTACATCTGCTTCATCGTCGTTAAAATTATCCTCGTTTTCATTCTTGATAGAAATTAAAATTTGAGATGGAAGCACATGAGCTCATGTCAATACCTTTGCTTTAATTTTCTTATCCTCGGACAACCTGCTTATTATTGAACGACCCACATTTTATGTTGGAAAGTTGTGATTGTGATTCCCATCAATCACAATAATTTTCATGTTGCTGCAAACATTCTTTTCCTTTAAGACGTAATGGACAGTTACGTCTTTTGATCCCACTGTTGTGCTTATTATTAACTTCAGGTACACTCCCCTTATTTTTATGGTAACTATCTTTTACATCCAAGATATACAACATCATTTCCCAAGCCTTTTTCCTCCCTTCTTTTACAAGAAAACACAGCTATGCAGATATTATTTTTCTTCCCAACATCTCCGAAAAGTGCTTCTTAGTAACGTCGACTAAAAAATATCTGATCAGTCTCGAATAGGTTACCAACATTCAATAATTTGTTCGAAGTAAGATCAAAATATACATCCTGCAATATTCAACATCCATATAAATGTAAATTAACATAAAGACTATTAGATGTATATAAATAGTTTAGAAAAAGAAAAATGTGAAAATTTGAACAAAAAAGTATTTTAAAACTTACACGAGACTCTTTTTTCCCATCCATAAGAAAACAAATATTTTCTTGTGAAAAAAGACCAATAGTCCAGATTATATTAAAATTAAATTTATAAATTAAGATAATTGAAATATGTAACTAAAAAAATTAATTCATTAGTCATAGCTAAAAGAATGAATACATAATAAAATTTTATTAATTTACAATATATTAACTTCTCAAAATAGTGTTGTCCTTTTATTCTAATCGAGCAAAAAAAATAAAAAATCAACCATGATATATAATATAAAAACTTTTAAAATCTTGATAGACAAAAACAATACTTAACAACCAAATAATAAAAATTGAAATTTCCTTTTAGGCAACCTGTTGTTCCTCAGTTTACATATTAAAATAGTATAGTTGAACCTGTAAATTAATATTGTAAGTAGTCCTCCCTCCTTTTACTTTACTGGGACTGATAATACATGGAACAAGATGAACTTGATATATATTATATTATATTTGAAAAAATCAAAAAGATTACAACAGAAAGGTGACATGTGAAGCGTAAAAATCTGAGTAACTATAAGAAACCAGTGTTCCAGAAATCGGTAGGCGTCCCAGGACGGCGAGGGTACCTTCGAGAGATTAATCGGCAAGTTGGAGATTAATCGGCACATAAATCGGAAAAATATAAATATTATTTTTAATTTTTATAATTATATAATAATCAATAAGTCAAATACTTATTTGATA
>PHNY01296130.1:7864-27798 GCA_003724115.2 Anethum foeniculum | reverse complement strand
TCATCTGTCTTGTTTTTTTCAGGATGGTCCTGCAAAAATTGTAGGTTTAATTACTTATTACTTAGAATAAGAGATAAAGGACTGAAGTAGGCTAAAGATTTGATTTACCTTCATATTTTTGCAGTGATCCCTGATTGCAATCAGCATCAAAAAACTGTAATTCAAGAAGTACTTCTTCGCCGTGGGTGATAGTGTCGCGCTAGTCTCCCCAATCCTCAACAGCTCTACGTAGGCATCGAAGACATTGGAGCATACATTATTGCCGGGACGGAGGGACTGGACTTGCCTCCAAGAAAGCTCACTGGTAGCGCCCCGATGACTTCTCCAAACAAAGTCAGCCTCCTTACCCCACCAATATTTAAACAGCCAGTTCACTTTCCTGTTTTTCAACGGCCTCGTCATATCACCCTTCCGCAAATACATTTCAACACCCAAAATTAAACAAACATTCATTCATGACAAAAAAGGAGTAGATAGCTTGCAACTGTAAATTATGATTCAAGATACATACATCAAGCTCCATTGCCAAAGTAGCGGGAATATCGCCACCGCTTTCGCCAATATGCAACACGCCAATCCGCAGCATATACTCGGTAGCAGGAGTAGTCGGGCCAATCTATCAGTCAAAAGATATACAAACATCACATACATTATTCGCAATGAACCTAACAATTAAATTATTTTCAAAATATACCTCAAGGTTAACATCAGGAGGGATGGGGCGATCTGCTGTAGTAGGAGTAATAGGAGGAGGTGAAGGAGGAGGGACGGATACGGGAGTCGGCTGTGAAGCAGGAGGAGCAGTAGCAACGGCCTACAATTGCATTCATATACAGACATTATATACATATTCATGTTGACTAATAGGACAACACTAAAGAATAGTACCTCAATCTGAATCGGAGGAGGGACGGATACGGGAGTCGGCTGTGAAGCAGGAGGAGCAGTAGCAGCTGCCTACAATTGCATTCATATACAGACATTATATACATATTCATGTTGACTAATAGGACAACATTAAAGAATAGTACCTCAATCTGAGTAAGAGAGGAGACTTGTACATGGGGAGGTTCTGTGGCAGGGACATCTGTAGTCTCGAACTGCATCAAAGTTATATAATGACTCATAGGCGCTCAAATAAACACATAGGAGACTGAAATTAACACTAGCATTGAAAATACGTACCTGACAAGGACGTTTACTGGAGGCATCGTGTGCAGGTGAAACATGAGAATCAGTAGTCTCATCCTGTAAAAGAAAAATAGGACAACTATCATACACATATTCATTTTGTTAAAACTAAATTCTGAAATGATAAGAAAGATTTGTACCTCACGCATACGTTTCTGGGAGACAGAAACTGGAAGCTGCTGAGACGAGGAAGGAGCAGTAGGATCAATATCCATATGCTGTGCACGGGAGGGTATCTCAAAACTGGGTCTACTGAATGCAACACCCCTCCACTCAGCGGTGACTCGATCATAACGAAGCAGGAACTCAAGAATGTAATAATAAAACCAATCGGGGGATCCTGGCTGTGGATAGCCTGTAATGTCCTCATCCCGCTATCAAGCTGCACATACCATCAACTATTATTTATATGCAAGAAACCAATTAAGGAATTAAAGTAAGGTCTAAAAGCATACCGCATCAACCATGTCCTGCTGTATAAACCAGTCACAAGGCACTATCTTTTTCGGATCATCCTGGCGATACGGAGCAATCCTCATCTTACTAACCCTCCTATACCCGTACATATACTGGTCCATCGTCACATACTTAAAACCTGGCCCCATTCCAACAAGCTCTATCTTGCCATCCACAAAAGAATCCCACTCATCCCGATACCGTCTCAGACTGATCAAATGCTGATCCCGCCGCCAACGAGATAACCTATCCCTCCGTAGATCACTGTGATTAATGGGATCCTCCGTAATATGGTGTAGAAGGCCAAACTATCTCAAGACTCTGTCTGGCATGACGTACTCAATAATCTCCCAGCAAATCAGTGGAATACGGCCGAGAGCCATATAATGAGCATCCATCAGCCCGACATCATACTCCTCAAGTACGTCCACGACGTCATAGAATCCCTGATAAGGCTGCCATGTCAGCCAATCTATCTGAAATCTATCAAAATCCCCCCAGTACTGACCTGTAAGCAAAACCATGATAAAATACATAAAGACACTAACATATGTAAAGTGGAGGCGAGTTAGAATAACAAATTGGCAAAAGGGAAAATACCTGTATGGTGGTGAGGGTTCTCCCTCCTATCAGGGTTAGGCACAACCCACGCTGCAGCCCTAGGCCATGTGAGCTCCTGATGAGGTACAATCTTAGGAGCCCCAGGTAGCAAACTCTCGTGTGCCAAACGAAGCAATAGTATGGCGCACTCGTTCATAGCGGTAGATGACTTTTTACAAGCCTGTGTCAAACTCCTGAATAAGTAGCTCAATACAGCAGCTCCCCAGGCATATCCTGATATCCTGGTTGGATCCTGAATGAGCTGTATCCACCTATATTACAGAAAAAAAGACAAAACTGTAAGAAACAAAAAATTATGTTCCTAAATTACATAAAGGGACAAGTGACCGACTAAGGTGCAATAAACTACAATTACCTGGGATGCACAGTATATTGGCTAGATGAAGGAAATAGTACAGCCCCAATGATGTAGAGAAGATAACCCCGAGTGTAAACCATAGTATCCTGTGGAAGCTCCACCTTCGGCTTTTGACCATACTGTGTTCTCAACTTATAGAGAACAACACCTTCCTTGTACATCGTCTTCCTCTGGTCCTCATCCAACCTCAAATCCCTCCACCGTCTGATCTAATATTGCTTCGGAGCATCAAGCTCCTTATGCGTAACTGGGCGGCCCTTAACAGGCAAACCCATGATCATGTACACATCATCAAGAGTGATGGTCAGCTCGCCAAATGGAAAGTGAAAAGTGTTGGTCTCTGGCCTCCACCTACAGTTGCATTCATATACAAACATCATTACATATTCAACAGTGATCTACTGTTAATTGCAATTTTAAGATTAGTACCTATCCACCAAGGCCGTGATCAGACGGATGTTGTTCTGAGGAACCACATTTTGGTTGGAAAAAGGCCGAGAAACCCCAAAGCGTCAGCAACTCACGCTGTTCAGCATCAAGCACCCAATCATCCATATTAGCTGTGTACTGCCGGACATCCAGCTTAAATTAATTGTGTACTGCCGGACATCCAGCTTATCCCGTACACCCCCCGCCCATAAGAGACTGCTAATATGGTCATCCTGCATCGTCAGGAGTGATCCATCCACAGGCCCGCACTCAATATCCATAATATCTGCAAAGTAAAATAAGTAAATAAGTTTCAAGAACCAAAATAAAATAAAATAAGCCAAGTTCCAAGTTGAACAGAAAATACAAGCAAAATTAAAATTAAAATTAAAATTAAAATTAAAATTAAAATTAAAATTTTCATAGAACAACAAGGAATGATGCCAACAACGTCAACATATTCTTCAGAATTCAAGAAGGCTCTAGCAAGTAATTTATTTCTTTTGCAAAACTACAGGTACGTTACTACCATTTCGGACATTCCCATTTCTAGTTGTAAGTTCAATGACATTGCAAAATTTTGATAAATGCACTATTGATGCATACAGTATAAAGTTTAAAAATGCTTCGAGAATAACTTCAATAAAATGGAATCCAATTAAATATGAGAAATAAAGAGTACTAGGGATTGCTCTATTTTGGAGTCTGGATATTAGTATCTGCATTTTCAGTACATTACTGTTAGGAAAAAGCCTTAGGCCCTTAGCAGTGTAGCTCTTTATCGAAAATCCTAATTTGAATTCCCTAAATTAAGCCATACACCAGTTAATTATTATTATCCATAATAATCATCACATAATCATCAATCGACTAATAATTATCACATAATCAACATTAATTCGAATTAAAATATCAAAAATTCGTAAGAACCACAATCAAAACTAATTATCTGTCCAATCGTGTGTTTATACATAATTCATGTATAATAGAGAGTGTGTGTGAGTACAAATTCGTGTGTGTACATAATTGTGTGCGTGTGTATAAAATTGTGTATATATAAGTCAAAATTCATACCCAGATGACAAGAACAGGATTGTATGTGCGTGTGTATTGATGAATCGCCTGAAAATCTTCTCAAAATCTCCTCAAATTAACCCAGATGTGTTTGTTATTGAATTAGGAAACTTCTAGTGTTTGATACAGTTTTTGAAACTGCCGGGTCGGGTCACGTCTGCCGCAATGATTCATTGCGGGAGACATATTTTACTTGTTTATATTCTTTTTAATATTTTGTTTTTAAATAATAATTTAATATACATATAATTCAAAAAATCATATTACAATGATAAAATTATTATTTATTATTTAGAGGTAATAATAAGTGACAAAATTTTAAATTCATATTATTTTTAAAAGCATGTAAAATCATTACATTATACTATATTTATTTATTTATTTATTATTTATTTATTTTAAATTAATAAGTTGAATAAATAAAAACTAATAATAAAAAATAATGGAAAACAAGTTATTATTATAATAATATTATTATATCGAATTTAAAATAATTTAGAAAATAATTTTAATTACTTTATCTAACTTTCTAATTTAGTACTATCTTCGAATAAATACAAAATATTTAAAAAATATAAGTATTTGAATTTGTTGAAATATTTATTATCGATTATCTTACAAATTTGTACACAAGCAAAATAATTTTCAAATGTATAATAAATAAATTAAAAAATACCTGCCGCAATGAGCCATTGCGGGACAAGTTGCTGCCGCAATGAAGCAATGCGGCTGTACTGCCGCAATGGTTCAATCCTGAAGTGTTTTCTGGGTGGTTACCCCAACCACCCGTGGTTGTGGAAGGGCACCCATATATATATATATATAATTTCCGTGCTAGTAGTTATTTAAGTATTATATAAAAAGAAACGATACATTATATTAGTTGATCATATTCAGATAAATTAATATATCGGAAATAGGCCTATTAACGGGTCAAAATATCTGAAATCCACATTTGAAATCATTTATTTTTCTTCAGATTTTAAGAATTAGAACGATACATATCTTATCTGCTACTATATCAGATATCCGATCGGAGGGCCGACTCATGTAATAAATAAAAAATATTTTTTAAATTTATTTTGAATGTATAAAAATAAAAAATTTAAAAATTTAAAAATTATAATGTCATACACATTAATAAATCCAAATTTAAATTTCAAAGTAATATTATACTACATATAATTTAAAATATATACTTATATATTAATAGATATATAATATATTTATAATAATTATAATATATTTTAATCGTACTTTCCAACGATTTATTTACCTACGATTCTGCTATTACGCAACTCAACCCTTCTCTGTTGTTGGATGCGCAAAACAACCTATTCCCCTTTCCGACGACTTGGTGACCTTTGACACGTTACACCTGGTTGCACGTAATCTTGACTTTCGCCTTTCACTCGTGTATATATAACCGATCATACTAAATCAATATCAGTTCCCCATTGGATCGGGTCCTTATCGGGTCAGACGTTTTTTAAAAAGATCAATATCCATTTATTTACTTATAGAACTAATCCAATATCCGATCAATTGGCATGCCTAATCACAAGCTTTCCAGTTAGGATAATGAAAATAAGATATTGGCTCATATTCAGTTTAAATCCAAATTATAATACCCGAGAATGCGTTATATCTAAATAAAATAATACAAAACACAAATTTGGACATGAAAAATTAAAATGATCCCAAACTTGAGTAATGGGTGTTTGGTTCTACCCCGTTTTACACCTAAATTAATAATTGATTAAATCAAAGTATAATAGGAGATATAATACTATATAAAAAATACATAATAACAATTAAAGATATAAAAATATAATAAATTCAAGTGCAATATAAATTTATATTATTGAATTTAGAGTGATATGTAAAACTATAGAAACTAAAATGAAGGAGTTACATAAATAATGTAAATCAACATTTTATTTACTAAAAAGTTAAAATAATAACAGAAAATGGGATAAGAAGAGAGTATGTGGCTTATCTAATAAGATTTTGAAATTAGAACTCAAAGATCAATGTAGCATAATAGTTATGACATGAAATTTTAAATAGAAGGTTGAGGGTTCGAATCCTATTGTTTATAAAAATTTATCCTTTTTAACATAAATTATATTGAAGTGACACTTTAGTAATAATTTAATATATGAGGGCAAAATCATAATTTGACGGCTATTTTATTGGCTAATTTGCCCTTGGTTGGCTTTTAATATATAGAAGGAGATTTGAAATAACTTTTAAGTTTTGGTAGATTCATTAATGCAATTTATACCATGACATATATACAACATACACAATAAAATATCTAACTAAACTACTTTTTAAATAAATTTATTATAATATATAAATGCATTGCAGTTATTATATAAATATCAATCTTTCTGAATTATATAATTCAAATTAAATTATAAAATAGTTAATTTGTTAGTAAGTAATTTTTAAAATACCCGTATGCGTAGCACGGGTAATAATCTAGTTATTAAAAATTACTTCTCAAAAAATACCAAACAACCGTCCCCTTGAAATTTGTACGATCGTTCCATTAATACAACCTACATGTAATATTCCCTGTTTAATTTTTTTAAACTAAATTTCATTTTAATTATCTAAATTTTGACCTTAATTTTTCATAAATTCTATAATTATTATTAATAAATTTATAAAAATGAAATAAGATTTAATATACTATCATGTCCAAGTTTCTAAAATATTGATATATTTTTGAAAAAATATATTAAAGTATTAGTAAACAATTTATTAGGATCTTAATTTGAGTGAAATTTAATTGAATAAATTTAAATAGAAGCCGGCGGAAGTATATTTTAAGAGTAACAGTATAGTTACCAAAATGAGTACCAAAATTTAGTTCCAAATTACGTGACAATGATAACA
This sequence comes from Anethum foeniculum, assembly GCA_003724115.2. NCBI lineage: Eukaryota > Viridiplantae > Streptophyta > Magnoliopsida > Apiales > Apiaceae > Anethum > Anethum foeniculum. Next base: position 20,762 of record PHNY01296130.1, on the reverse strand, counting down.
TAATATTTGACATGATTTTATTGGTGTTATTTTCACAACAAGAAAAGCGAACATTTTTGACCGACTCATTTTCGACCAACAAAAAATGGTCGGAAAAGATAGCTTATAACCGACCGAACCAACCGACCACCGAGATCGGTCAGAAATAACATTATAACTGACCAATAGTGGTCGATTATGAAACAATTGAGCCCAATATCCACGTCACTATCATTTCCAACCAACTCATAACCGACCAACTACGTCAAAACCGACCAAATGTCAGGTAAAGAGAGGGTCACAGCCACATCATGTTATATCTGACCAGCTTACACCGACCAACTAGGTCAAAATTGGCCAAACGTCAGGTACAGAGGGGGCCACATCCACGTCATGTCATTTCTGACCAACTTATAACCGACCAACTATGTTAAAACTGACCAAACGTCAGGTATGGATGGGGCTACAGCCACATCATGTCATTTGTGACCAACTTATAACCGACCAACTACGTCAAAACTGACCATACATGTTTCTTTAAGTAATCTAATATTTTGACATCCATACGGTTGGATTTTCGAGAAATTATTTTTAAAAATCAAAATATCAATTCAGGACGAAACAATAATTTTAAATGTTGGTCAAATCACAAGTTGACTATTAAAATCTCAAACCAAATAAATTATTTATTTTTTGAAACTTTTGGAATATCACTAAAATATATAGATCTCGACATCCACGATTGGATCGTCAAGAAGTATTTTTTAAAAAGAAATTTAACAACAATTAGTGACGAAACACTAGTTAGAAGTTTTGGTCAAATCACTAGTTGACTGTTACAATTTCAATTTAAATACAATTATTTTTTTACGAAACTTTTGGAATATTATTAAAATACATAGATTTTGACATCAATACGGTTGGATCGTCGAAATTAATTTTAAAAATATCAAAATACCAATACGAGATGAAACACTAGCTAGAAGTATTGATCAAATAACTGGTTGACTATTAAAATCTCAATTTAAATTCAAATATTTTTTTCTCAAACTTTTGGAATATTTTTAAAATAAATATATATTTTATCCATACAGTAGGATCATTGATAATTATTTTTAAAAATATCGAAATACCATTACGGGATAAAACACTAGTTAGAAGTATTAGTCAAATAACTCGTTGACTATTAAAATTTCAATTCAAATACAAATATTTTTTCTGAAACTTTTGGAATAGCATTAAAATACAGAATCTTGACATCCCTACGGTTGGATCGTCGAGAATTATTTTTAAAGATATCAAAACACCAATCCAGGACAACACATTAGTTAGAAGTATTAGTCAAATAACTCGTTGATTATTAAAATCTAAAATTAAATACAATTATTTTTTTCTAAAACGTTTGGAATATCATTAAAATATAGATATCTTGACATTCATACGGTTGAATTGTCGAGGATTAATATTTAAAAATTGAAACACCAATCCATGACGAAATACCAGTTAGAAATATTAGTCAAATAACTAGTTGACTATTAAAATCTAAAACCAAATACAATTATTTGGTTTAAAATTTTAAAATATTTATTAAAATAAATAGATCATGACATCTATACGGTTGATAAATATTTTTAGAAAAATTGAAATATCGGACGAAACACTAATTAGAAATATTAATTAAATAACTCGCTGAGTGTTAAAATCTCAAACCAAATACAAACATTTTTTTTTGAAAATTTTGAAATATCATTAAAATATATAGATCATGACATCCATATGGTTGAATCGTCAAGAAATATATTTTTAAAAAATTGAAACATTAATCCTTAACAAAACACTAGTAGGAAGTATTGGTCAAATAACTGGTTGACTGTTAAAATCTCAAACCAAATAAATTTAATTTTTTCTTAAATTCTTGGACTATCATTAAAATTTAATAAATCTTGACATCTAGTTGAATCGTTGAGAAGTATTTTTTTTAAAAATTCAAACATCAAAACACTAAAAAAATTGTTTTTTATAAAAATTATGACTGCAAATTAATTTTGGAATATCCAAATTATAACTACGTCGCTTATCTTTAAAATATAATATTCTTAGTAAAATTAAGTTTGTAATATTGGTATCCTTAAAATTAATTATAGATAAACTAGTTATTTGAGTGAATTCGATGTTATATGTTTGTTGTCCGGTCTTCAATTTTTTTTTAATGTCAATCTCGCCTATATTTTTTTCACTAAAAATTGAAAGCCCCACCTTTGAATTTTATAAGCTATTGTTTTTCCACTTCATTTCACACCAAGTCCCCATCAATCTAGGGTTTTATACACTTACGCGGGTCTGCAATTGACATTTTCTTAGAATCTTCATAATCGAATCCTTTCTACTATAAGCATATCTATATTGCTTTGTCCATAATCGACTGCTTTGTTTTGTTTCACTTGATATTGTTTCTACTGATTAATTCGACATTGATTTTCCCCACTTGATATCTGTTTTGCTTAATTACATATTCATCTATATGACTATCAATTTGTGTATATCTGTGTTAATTTGTTCTGCAGTTTTTAATATGATGTTTAAACACTTATACATACAGTTTATAGTTTGAAATATATCAAGTACCGGGTTTTAATACTTTATATCAGAGAGTCATAATAGATGGCAACTTGGATAGTGACCTGAAAAAAATTGTAAAAGCTAATTTACCATTTCATTACAAGTATAGTCTCCATATTTATATAATATTACTACCATTTTTGTCATAGGAGCTGTTCAACTTGAGCTTAGATTATAGTAAGCAGAGGTGGTTACAGTGTGTTGTTTGCTAATAATCTGTTCAGAATTTATGACATTACTTTTTAGAATTTTAGAGTCTTTACTTTTTAGCATCCTTCCACTCCACTTAGTGTAATTCAATTTTGTCATTGTCCTCGAGTACATATTCCACCTCTGACCTTTTCACTTAAAGATTTTCTCCCTAAATGATAACGGAGTTATACAGGCATGCTCTTGTAGATGAATATCATGGGAATGCTCATGCTGATAGTGGGGGTATCTACTGTAGAGCACACCTTATTCCTTATGTCATACCATCTATATTTTTTAATGTCAGTAGTGTCCTCATTTTTCACTTTAAAAAGGAACGTACTAATGCTGTAATATATATTCATATTTAGTGGGGCGGTCGGGCGTCATTTGGAATGAGGAACGTTGTGGTCGTTGGTAGTTGATGTAATATTGTTGTGATTTCCTTTGTGTGAATAGTTTGTTACCTGAGAAACAAACATTGCCCTAAAATTGACCCTGTTTGGCCAGCACAGGCATAAAGTCACCAGTTTGGTTTAGTAATGGAAATGAGAACAATGTCATGAGTGATCACCTATAATTTAGTATCCTTCCTTTATACAATAAAATCTAAATATCGCCTTAGAATACTAGCTACAATGTCATGAGTGGTCACCTACAAGTATTTTTTAGAATATACGATTTCATTTTCTCTTGGTATAGTCTTCCGTGATGATGCAGAATGCTAGCTATATATGAAGAAAAATGAAAAATCAGCAACTACGTATTTTTTTTAAATAATATTGGACATACGTCATTTCCTTACACTGTGTGCAACTGTTGGACCACATAGATTCCAGCCAGCTTCGTCAGAGCTTTAACTTGAAAATAAAAACTTGTAAGTTGCCGAATTATTTTAATTCCTTGATGTATATGCTTTCTTTTACTGATGCACTTGGTGCATCATAGTAATGTATCTTCCAGTTATTGTTTCAATTTTATCTTTTTTTGGCATGCTGCTGCAATTGATAATAATTATGTACTGGATCTGGGTAAACAAGTTCAAACATGTGGGTTTTGTGAGGTCCAGGTTTGGGCTGCTGAATATACGAAAGGATATGTGGGTAATGGATTAAAGGGCTAATCAATTTGTTGCGGAAAAGGGCTGTCTCTCGGATGAGATAGAATTTTGATGAATGAATAGTAATTGAGGTTCAAACTATTGCAATCCACAAACCTCAAAATTTTCTTTAAAATAAAGTTAGGCATTACTCTAACGTAGCACATTCGTAGAACTTCCTTGACTTAACTGTGATGGCACTAATTGCTTCCGGATAATTTATACTCCCTCAGTCCCACTTGATTCTTAACATTTGAAATGGAGTGTTCAACACGTATTTCAAGGCTCTTATTTAGTATGGTTACATAAATTATTTTAGAAATTTTTTCTTCTGAATAAAAATTAAATGTCCAAATTTTTATTTAAAAAAAGAAAATTTTAAAAATAAATTATAGAATTATGATAGATAAGAGCTTTAAAATGCGTGCCGAACACTTTATTTCAAATGTTAAGAATCTATTGGGACGGAGGGAGTATCTTCTCACGTACAGGAAAAAGACACTACAAGAAAAATGATACTCCCTCTGTCCCAGCCATTTGTTTACATATGATTCGGGCACGGAGGTTAAGAAATATGTATAAAGTAATAGAAAAGAGAAAGAAAAGTGGGTGAAGTGGTGGGACCCATTGATTTTTAATGTATAAAAGGAAGATAGTGGAGTAAAAAGTAGTGTGAAAAGGAAAGAAACGTGATAAAGTGGTGGGACCCATTAACTATTTTGGGTATGTTTTGAAATGTAAAGAATTGGATGGGACATCCCAAAAAGGAAACTGTAAAGAAATGGTTGGGACAGAGGGAGTAATAGACATCATATATTAGACATCGGTTGCTCGTGCCACTGCTGTCAAAAATAACATTAACATCGCCCACTAAAAAAAACGATGTCTTTATGTTTTTAGGACATCACATATTTATTAAATGATGTCTAAAGTTCTGTTTAAAAATTTCATTGCGCGGCGTCTCCAATATGTTTCCCCCCTTGGTTAAATTATTCCCTCCCTTTACAATTTATAACCAAAACCCGTTGAACCCCCTTTGACCCCTCTTTTTCAGACACAAACCGATAAAAATCAAAATCAAAACTAAAAACTAAAAACTAATTTCACTCACTCTCACACACTCAAACCCACTCAAACCTCTCTCGACTCAAACCTTAACCTCTCTAGCCTCTCTCTCCCAAGAACCCTAACCTCTCTCGCCTCTCTCTCGCAAGAACAAAGCTCCAGTCTCACCTCCGGTCTCACGTCGCGCGGCTCTCTCTAGTCTCAACTCTAGTCTTTCTGAGAAGCTGAACTCCGGTCTCTCACTCAAAGATCAACTCAGTCTCTCTCTCAAAGCTCAACTCCGGTCTACACCGGTACGCTCCTGTCTTCTCTCTATGCTCAACTCTCTCATGTTTCTCTGTGCTCCTTTTTCTCTCCTCATTTTTCAATTCGAAACCCTAGTTTATAAAATTGGGGGTTTTTTAAAATTGAAACTGTAATTTGTTAATTGGGGGTTTACCTGTTATTTGTTATTGTTATTTGTCTTATGAGGCTCCTTAGTTTGATTTGTTTGGGAATATTTGAAACTGTAATATGTCTGGGCTATTGATATGGTTGTAATATGTAAGATGCTTTGGATTTTTGTTAGTTTGTTAGTTGTGGTTAGTTTGATTTTTGTTAGTTTGATTTGTGTGGGCTGTTGTATGGTTTATGGTTGTTTGTTATGATTTTTGTATTGTTATATGATTTTTGTATTTTTGTTATTTGATTATATATCACTTTGTTATGGCTGTTTAGGATAGTTTTGATTATATGTGTTATTTTTGTCTTCTCTAAATGTAATTAGAGGTGTCAATTGTCCAAATGAAGTAGATATAGATTAGATTTATGGTTGTGGCTGTTGTGGCTGTTTAGGATAATTATGATTATATCTTATAATTTATAGAAAGTGTCTAGTTACATTTAAGTACTAACACATTAGGCAGTTGTAATTGAACATGTCGACGTGAATTGATTGATTTAGAATAAATAAGCGCAAGTAAACTATAAAATTCATTCCTAATTTGGTAATGCAGAATTATCAATTTTAGCATGAAAATGGTACAATATATGTGCATAGGATTATGATCAGTCATAAAATCGCTACTAAGTATGATTTTTAGTATGAAAATAATGGTACAATAAAATAGTAATAGGTGACAATACATAATACTGAGTCATAAAATCGCTACTAAGTTTTTAGTGACATATCAGGTGAATGAAAATGGAGAAGTCGTGGATAAACCGATAGAGATTGTTTAGAATATGAAATCGGTGTCGAAAACTTCTTGATCTTTGCTAAGGAAAATGCTAAAAACCCTAAGAAAATCTCTTGCCCCTGTGCACGTTGCTTTAACTTCAAAAAATATTACGTCAACGTAATAAGGGGTCATCTATATGAATCTGGTTTCAGTTTAGGATATGTGGATTGGATTTGGCATGGTGAAGAGTGTCGTAATAGTACCAAGTCATCTGTTGGTAGTTCATGTCCTCCAAAAAAGTCCACAGCCGCACCTGTTTCAGAAACATATAATGTATGTGAAGCAGCCTATAATGATGAACACTGGGATAATGAATCAGAAGATTTTAAGAGGTTTGGTGCCGATGCGGACCTCTTTATGAGGGTAGTGAGTGCACTAAACTAGAGTCAATCTTGAAATTACATAATTGGAAGGCTCAGTTTACAGTTAGTGATAAGGCCTTCACTGATCTTCTTAAATGTATAGACTCTTTCCTACCTAAAGATAATGTGCTTCCGGATAATATGTATGAATCGAAAAAAACCTTAACTGATTTAGGACTGGAGTACGTTAAAATTGGGGTCCAACTGCTGAGTCTTTATCAGAGTGTCCCAAATACCATCTTTCTCGCTGGAAATTGGGAAAGATGAAAAAGTTAGGGTGAATGTGCCATCCAAAGTTATGTGGTATTTTCCGATAATCCCAAGATTTAAACAACTTTTTAAATTTGCTTATACCGCTAAGTTAATGAGCTGGCATTCGTATAATCGATCTAAAGATGGAAAGATGCGTCATCCATCTGATTCCCCTTCTTGGAGAAATGTAGACTGTAGGTGGCCTGAGTTTGGTAGTGAGGCTAGAAATATACGGTTAGGATTAACGGCCGATGGTATAAATCCACACAACAATGGATTAAACAATCGGTACAGCTGATGGCCAGTTATGTTAGTAACTTATAATCTTCCTCCATGGTTATGCATGAAGAGGAAGTTTATGATGTTATCAACATTGATTTCTGGCCCGCACGAGCCTGGCAATAATATTGATGTATACCTACAGCCGATGATCGATGATTTGAAAAAATTATGGGAGGAAGGGGAACCTATTGTGTATGATGCGCATACCAAATCTTTCTTCACTTTAAAGGTTGTTTTAATGTGGACTATAAATGACTTCCCGGGGTACGCAAATTTTTCGTGAGGCATAAATAAGGGTTATAAAGCGTGTCCAATCTGTGGTGATCATACACAAGCTAGATATTTAAGTAATAGTAGGAAAATGTGCTACCTAGGACATCGCCGGTATTTAAATCGTCATCATCCTTATAGGAGGCAGAAGGCATCGTTCGATGAAGCACAAGAGTTTGGTGAAGCACCTGAACCACTTAGCGGAGAAGAGGTGTTAATGCAGCAAAATCAACTTCAATTTAGTTTTGGGAAAGGGTGAAAGTCAAAAAAGGTGGAGTATGCATGGAAGAAGCAATCATTTTTTGTTGAATTAGAATATTGGACGTTTCACCACGTTCGTCATTGTTTAGATGTTAAGCACATTGAGAATAATGTGTGCTATAATATAATTGGGACATTTTTAATACGAAATACAAGACTAAGGACAGCGTTGCCTCTCGTCTTGATATGGTCGAGATGGGTGTGCGGCCTGATTTAGCTCCTGAAATAGGTGAAAAGAGGACCTACTTACCTCCTGCCCCTTTTACTTTATCCAAAAAAGAAAAAAAAATAATGTTGAAATCATTATCCAACATGAAACTACCATATGGACATGCATCGAATATCCGAAATTGTGTATCCATGATTGATCTGAAGTTGTATGGCCTGAAGTCGCATGACTGCTATATCGTCCTCCAATAGTTACTACCAATTTGTATTCGTTCCATGCTGCCGAAAAATGTTAGGGTTAGTATCATAAGATTTTGTTTTTTCTTCAACACTTTGTGTAACAAAGTCGTAGATGTGTCGAAATTGAGTAAACTCCAATCTGATGTGATTTTAACCTTGTGCGAATTAGAAAAAATATTCCCTTCCTTAATTTTTCAATGTTATGGTACATCTTATAGTACATTTAGTAAGAGAATTGAGTTTATGTGGACCAGTTTTTTATTGGTGGATGTTTCAATTTGAACGATTCAATAAGATTTTGAAGAGTTATGTACGAAACAGATTTTATCCCGAAGGTTGTATAGCTGAAGGCTTTTTGAAAGAAGAATCAGTTGAATTTTGCTCGGGTTTCTTTAGCGAAAGTAGCAGAACTGCAGGTCTTGAGAAAGACGAAAACAAACTTTCCGGTCCAGTTGGTGGTGTGACAATCAAGTCTATCGAAGAAAAAGAAAGAGATGAGGCACATCTCATAGTCATTCTTAATAATTCTGAAGTGGAACCCTATGTTAAGTAAGTAAAATAAATTTAATATATTTTTAACTATGGTACTAGTTAGTGTCATGTGTGTATTATTATGTAATTAAATTATTATTAGGTTGCATAAGGAATATTTGGAAAAAATTAACCAAGGGAAAAAGAAGAGTATACAATGGCTTTTGGGAGAGCACAATCACCATTTTGCAGATTGGTTTCAACAGAAAATAGGTTTACATCCTCTTCCTGGTGTTACTATTTTCTGCAAGTCATGCTTTTAATTGAAATCAACTTATATGCATTCTGACTTATGTGTAGGTAAGTACAGAAATGAGGGATAATCCGCAAGCAGTTTCTCAAACAATTAGATGGATGGCGGGAAAACCTTCATTTTCAGTGTTGACTTATGAAGGATATATTGTCGACGGAGTCATATACAACACAAAAGATCGAGATAACTCTGGGGTAGTTCAGAATAGTGGTGTGTCATTAGTTGCTAGGACAGTCCAGGTCTCGAGTGCTAAGGATTTAAATCCTATAGAAATTGATTTAACATTTTATGGGATTACAGAAGAAATATGGGAGTTAAATTACCACACATTTAAGGCTCCCTTATTTTTGTGTACATGGGCAGCTAGTGATAGAGGCATCCGGTCTGATGACCTTGGGTTTACTCATGAACTTCAATCGACCTGGACACAAAAAAGACAAATTTGTTTCTGTTGACCAAGTCAACCAAGTCTTTTATGTTGAGGATCCATGTGATGCTAATTGGTCGATTATGTTATCATCAACAACACGAAATTATCATAATGTTTACAATGAAGATGCTCCAGAAGAAACCTCCTGGAACCCTCCCTCATTCTGTTCTGCGATCCCTATATGTGACCCTACTAGTTGTGATGATGATGCAATTATTACCAATAAAAGACAAAATGTATAGGGGGATTTGGGTGAAAAAGTGATATGTGTTAGCTATTCTGTTTGAATTGTAACCTTTTAACTTTAATTGTTTGAATTGTACCCTGAATTGTAGCTTATGTATATATATGATCAGCTTGTAATAGTTTGAATTTTCTGTGAACTTTCCATTATATTTTCATTTTGCTTGTAAAACTTGTGAATTATATTTTCTCTGAATTGCTTGTATATGATCATTTTGCTTCTAATTGTTTACTTGTTCATTTATCGTACTTGTACTAATTGTTTGTAAATTGTAAATTGTGTCCAGATTGAATGAAGATGATAGCAATGGCACCTAAAAAACAAAAGAAGACACAAATGGCATATTCAGACGACGTTAGCCGTGGAAGTAAGAAACTTGAAATGGAGGTCAGAGCATCGGAAGCTCATGACAATGATGAAGCGAATGATAATCATGAAGCTAAACAGCAGGATTCTGAGAATCCCACAGTTACCACGAATGATACCGGTGCAAGAAAATCTGGAGGGAAGCGAGGAGTATGCGCAATGTACAAAGTTATTGTGAAGAAAGCGTGTGGAAAAAAAAATCAAAAGTGACATGTGATGAATGGGGAATTCCTAATGGGGAAACTAGGGCCCGGTTGCAGTCATATATTGGTATGTTGGCCAGGACTATAGTTCCAATCGATATTGCTAGTTGGCCTGTTGTAGATCCTGAATTGAAATCAAAGATTTGGCTTGAGATTCAGGTACACTATAACTTCTTTATTTTAACATTTTAATTCAATTTCTTGATGTTAACATCTTTTGTTAATTGCTTGATATTTATTTTTCTTGTGTTTTTTTGTAGTCAACATTCAAAGTTGGTCCACATTGTGAGGACATTGTACTGAAGTCTGCTGGCTCTAAATGGTGGCAATTTAAAACTAATTTGACAAGGAAGTATGTCATGCCGTATCTTGGAGACAATAAAATACTGAGTAAGCCACCAAAAAGATATTCTTATGTTAGGAAGTCAACCTGGAGAAGATTTGTTTGTAAATTGTTTGTAAATTGTTTGTAAATTAGTAATGAAACTTGACATAGCTGTCGTGGATCTAGATTTGAGGAAATTAGCAAAGCATGACTTCAAAATTTATATAGTCCAGTAAAATTATATTGGAAGTTAGAGAAAAAATCATCCGATATATTCACACCTGATAGTCAAGATGGTGGCATTAATAGCAGAATTGTCGGTTCTGCTTCTGACCTAAATGTAGATGTAGAAAATTGTTTGTAAATTATTGTTCTGCCAATTTTTTGTATTTGTGATCAACTGGTCCTTGCCATGGTCCAAAAAATTCTCATATTTTTTCATGTCAATATATAGGATGCTTTGTTGGAAAAAAAGAAGAAGAAAAAAGTGAAATACAGTTCTCCGGAGGTGAAGATGTATTGACTACAGCTTTGGAGAGTCGTGAGCACTCGGGAAGGGTCCGGGCTGTTGGAGGGTACGTAAATCCAAACCAATACTTTAAGCTGCCACGAGAGAAAAAGATTCGAATCACAAAGGAAGAGTTAATGGCGCGTGATCGACAAAGGGATGAAAAGAACGATAAAAGGACGCAGGCTTTTGAGGAAGAGATTGCTCAGCTGAAAGCAATGATTGCAAATGGAGTTGCTCTTTACTCCCCAATGCAATCTGAAAAGGCAAGTTACCAGCCAGAAAATAAATTGGTTCTGGATCTTGATGAAGATGAGGAATGTGTTCCTACAGGTGCGCATCCTATGCCTACATCTTCTGCAACCAAGGTAAATTAACCATAATGTAGTATTTTATTTATTGATAGATTTTTATGGATGCTTATTCTATCATTTACGTATTATAGAGGCTGAGAGCTTGTGAGCTATCCATCGAGAGGATTGAAAATAAAGTTGCCTTTGGTATGGTGTATCCTAGCGAGGATAGACAACAAGTCCATGGAATTGATATACCAATTGGACATAAGTGTGTCTCTATTGATGGCATCATCCAGGCAGATGCCATGCTTCCAGTGCCAGTACGTGATGAACTGGTGACTATCCGTGATGCACTTGGCTCTTTCTTACCATGGCCTAAGGAATTAATCAGCTACCCCACTCCAATAGTAAGTGTATAATATAATATGTTGGCTCAATTTTGGAATAAAAATATGCTTGTAAGGATATTACAGATATAATATGTGTTAATACTTTTTTATGATTTTATTATAAACAGATTAAGAAAAAAGAAAGGACGCGGCCAATTGCAGATAAAAGTGATAAAATGGAGGATCTGCAGAAATTGAAGTCATAGTTCATTGAAGCGAAGCCAAGTAAAAAAGTGCCAAAAGGCTTTAACCTACTGTATAAACATGCAACTACATGGATGAAAACAGCTGGGTTTCAATACAGATCCGATGTAATTCAGATGTTTTTGGCCATGAAAAGACTATATATCTGTTACATGAGAATATTTTATCGTTGTTGGAGTTTGAAATGTTAGAACAAGCTGTAATTGCAGCTTACATGGCGTAAGTTTCATTTTTTTACATTATTAGCTGACATGATGCAGTTGTAATTTCTTGTTCTAATGTTAGCTACTCTCTTTGTAAGCACTCGCATACTGAGATAAGTGAAGGACCAGAGCTGGCGGAGACATTCGCTTTTGTTGATCCGGGATCCACGTTTACTTGAATGCTGAGTTCGAAACATACATTGTCAATCGGTTGAAAAAAGGTAACCCGGATCGACTGTTCTTTTTGCCATACTATCAGAAGTAAGTTTTTAACATTTCTTTTTGAAATTGTACAAACACTAGAATATGTCATGTGTCAAATCTGTTTTTGAAATGTTTTTTTAATCAAACCAGTATGCATTGGATTTTGGCAATCATTTGGGAAGGTGAAATCTACCCTCATCCAACACAGTTTTCACAGCTAGAAAAGGCATTATCAAGGTATCTTATAATTTGTTTTTCTGCATTTTGTCAAATCTGCTTAATTCATGATTGATCTATATTTGTCTAATTTTATTTTAATTGCAGGGCAGTGAAAACTTATAATTCTGAAACTGGGAGGGGCAGCAAGCAGCCATCCAAGGCAAAGTTTCTAAGTGTAAGTGTTTACATTTTCTCATTATACTTAATTAGTTTAGTTGAGGTGTAATTCTAATTTTTTGCCGATAGGGATAGCCCAAACAACCTGGAGGCCATGAATGCGCTTACGTAGTCATGCGCTACATGAAAGAAATTATCAGTGATACGAGACTGAATTTTGCTACAAAGGTGTGCATATTTTGTTCCTCGCTTTCCTTTTAAATTATAAAGGTCCAGTAGTCAGTTTAATTGATTTGTGTTTGCTTCTTTTGTTTCAGTGATTGTCCAAGACTCGAGCATCTTACAACGAGGTCCGGCTTGATGAAGTACGCACTGAACTCTCCAATATATCCAAGAGCAT
>PHNY01296117.1:12297-24377 GCA_003724115.2 Anethum foeniculum | reverse complement strand
TAATTGATTTTAATTTTTGATAGTAACTTATTATAAATATTTTTTGACATAAAAAATATATAATATATAAATATTTTAAATGAAGTAATTACTACGTTCAAATTAGAATTAGAATTATTAACTAACTGTGGTTAGTATAGTAGTATGAGAATGTTGAATAAGGAAATTTTTTGTTGTAACGTGATTGGTCTAAAATATAAGAGAAATTTAACTTGTGCGTCGTTAATATTTGAGTTAAAATTTAATTGAAGAAAAGTGAGAGAGTAAATTTGATTGGTATAAAAATTTAGGAATAATTTTTTATTGGTTTTAAAATAATTAATAATTTTTTGATTTAATTATCTGGAGAGGTGGTAGATTCATGTATTACAATAAAAGTATAATAATTTAATCGAAATTGATTTTAAATTAAAAGTGTGTAGTTTGTAAATATTCATAAAATTAGTTCATAATATATAATTATATAATCATAATTGATTTTAAGTTGTGATAGTAACTTATTATAAATATTTCTTGACATTAAAAAAATAATATATAAATATGTAAAATCAAGTAATTAATTAATGCATCCAAATTAGAATTATTAACTAACCGTGATTAGTATAGTAGGATGATGATGTTAAATAAGGAAAAATTTTATTATAATGTAATTGGTTTAGAATATAGAAGTGATTTCTAATTGGTCCTAAAATAATTCATAATTTTCTGATTGGTTAATAGGGTTTTAACTATACTCAAATAGACTCAAGTATAAAAATTTAGGAATGATTTTTGATTGTTTTTAGAATAATTAATAATTTATGATTAATAATGTGGATGAGGTGAGAGATTCAGGTATTATAATAAAGTAGTATAATATAATCGAAATTGATTTTAAATTAAAAGTGTGTTTGATTTGTAAATATTCATAAAATTATTTCATAATATATAATTATGTGATTTTAATTGATTTTAATTTTTGATAGTAACTTATTATAAATATTTCTTAACATAAAAAAAATATTATATATAAATATTTTAAATGAAGTAATTACTACGTTCAAAATAGAATTAGAATTATTAACTAACTGTGGTTAGTATAGTAGGATGAGAATGTTTAATAAGGAAATTTTTTGTTGTAATGTGATTGGTCTAAAATATAAGAGAAATTTAACTTGTGTGTTATTAATATTTGAGTTAAAATTTATTAGAAGAAAAGTGAGAGAGTAAATTTGATTGGCATAAAAATTTAGGAATAATTTTTTAAAGGTTTTAAATAATTAATAATTTTCTGATTTAATTATCTGGATGAGGTGGTAGATTTATGTATTACAATAAAAGTATAATAATATAATCGAAATTGATTTTAAATTAAAAGTGTGTAGTTTGTAAATATTCATAAAATATATATAATTATATAATCGTAATTGATTTAAATGTGTTGAGCTTTACGGAATTAGAGTATATAAATACTCATATGAGATTGATATACGAAAAATGTGTTGAGCTTTACGGAAGTTAGAGCTGGAAAGAACCTGCAACACGTGGATTGGATGGTTCCTTGGAGTCTAGCAGCACAAAAGTCTGCAGTACAAAACAGTTCTCGATCTTTAATCAAATAAGTTTTTTTGTTTTAAAATCAAAATCTTTGTTTCTTATTTATTTAAAATTAGTCACAAATTTTGCTAAACAGAATCATTATAAAACAAATATTCTTTTATATTATTAAAATGCTCAAATTTTAAATTTAAATCACAAAATCTTAGTGCTTCTTTTAAAATATAAAATATTATTCATTTTTTTAAAAAGAATTAAAATCTAGTTTGTTATTTAAATCTCAATAATTTATTTTCAAATTATAAAAAATTCAATAAAAATGTTGAATAAATTATGAAAAGAACTAAAAAATTTCAGTGAAATTCAAGAAAATTGAGAAGTACATTTTTAATCTAAAAATGAAAATTAAATAGAAAATTGAAGCTATAAACACACTGACAAAAGATGTATTATCCCTATTATCGACGGAAATAGTGAGGTTTTCATGAATTTTTTGCTGGCAATTTGATCCGAGATCTTCTGAAAGATAAAAGAGTTTGGCCAGGATTGTCTCTTGTTCATCTTCTTCTCTGTGTGTTCAGAACTTAAACTTGATTTTTGATTTGTCTTTTTTATTTTGGGTTTTGGGTTTATACTTTTCAAAACTGGGGAAGCTATTGAATATACGTATGTATGTAGGAGTTAGTGCAGTAACTATGTATTGGGTTTAGCTTATTTGGACTCCACGTGCCATTCCAGTGTCACATGTCTATCCACCTGTAAATGGTGATAATAACAAAACAATTTCCGTCAAGTCAATGGACCATGACCAACAGTCAACTAGCTTGACTAACGGTGCTGTCATTACTCTCAACTAAAGTGGTGCAAATGAGATCCTAATAACTAAAGTGGGTTTTTTGATATATGGCCTTCAGTTTAGTGACTACTTTAAGATTTAACCCTAAAAGTATATAATTGCATTGACATTATTTTAAAAAACTCCCACATATGTAACAGTATATCAATCTTTAAATGAAACATTTTTTGTCACAGAAAGTAGAAACCACCAGCATAATTGCTTACTAGCATTAATCTGTAAATGGCATATTATGTTGCAAGTCACTGGGTACTTCAGAAAACATCTACCATTACACAACTGAACCAGCACTTGAAAATGATGGCCATTTTCACTACTTAAAAAGTCAACCTCCATCTATAGACAATAATCATAGATGACCACATGATAATGATTCGAGAAGCTGTTTCATCTGGGGTTCAATCTCCCTCGACCAGCTGGACTCTGCTGCGACGGCTGCACATTAAAAAAAGAAACATAACTTAGATGTTGAATATGTATCTCATTATTTTTTCTTGATAGGTGTGATATCTACCACATATATTCATGTGTAAAAGATAGCTTCTTACAACTCTTCATGAACAACCAATTTAAATTGCTTGTTTGGGACTCCCCATAACATCTAAACTAGAAAAGCCTTTTTGCCGCAAATTCATGAAGGGAAAACACATGTAGATCTACCTACAGCCTTCTTAACTATCTAATAACGATTGTTTACTCGAGCTCTATGTAATCAATACTGACATGACTGGTAGGTATAATTTATAATGCTGTAAATATGTGCAAAGAAATCAATCTAAAATATATTTTGAAAATTCTTGAGAGCTAATAATTTGTGTAATGCAGTTGTAAAGAATCAATTATCCCATAAATAATTAATGAATAAAATTAAATCAAAACAATACCTGAGCAGGAGCATTCCGGGAACTCTCTGCCAAGAAGTGAATAAACTCTTTCCTCTTGATTTCAAAGTTAAACTTGGCCTGGTCCAATAATGATTGCTCCCAACGCATATCATCGAGCAATCTTTCCCGTTCCCACTTTTTGCTCTTTAAAATGTTTTCAATCTCGAAATCATTATCAGGTAAACTCGATTTTCCAGAGATCGTCGGGAACTTCACCTGTGCTTCTTCCCTTAAATCATGAAAGTTTGAAAAATAAGGCTGACGCCATTTAAAGATTATAATTGCACATAAATTAACTGTACATTAGCAGATATATAGTCAACATTAGCAATACAAATAAGACATATATCTTATTAATTAATTAAAGGATAAATTAATGTGATTCTATGTCAGAACTGTATTACTACTTATTGTGTTAGTATGGTCGTGTTTTACTCTTATAGTATTGCTGTGTTAGTAATAGTATAGAAAGGGTAGTTCTGTCTTTTCATTATAGTTAGTTACATATCAGTCAAGGTCTATAAAGACGTGTTAGTGTCCTGTATTTCTCATTATGTGATATGAAAATGGAAACTGTTTCCACCTCTTCTCACTCTCTCTCTAGCTACTTGCTCTCTCTAGTATTCTCAAATCTCTCTCTAACTCTGTTTCTCTCTCATTTCTGTGCTAATTCTCTCTGTTTCTCATCTAATATCTCTCTGATCTCTGTTATCTTCTTCTTTACTAGCTGTTAATCTCTCATTTCAGCACTTATAATACCGCAAACACCAAAAACCTCTATAAAAAACACTGAAAACAAGAAAACCATGACATTCTACGAAGACAAATCTATATCTATCAGTACAGGTGACTGTTGGGCCTGCTGATGAGTGATTACATAACTAGTATCATACTGCATTGATATGAAGCCATATTCAGGACTACTACAACCTGTGCTATATTACGAAAACCAAAACATTAAAAGTTTGGTAGTTGTTCGGTAATTGTATAGTTGATTTAAATAATATTAAAAGTGATGTCTGCCTATCTACAGTCGGTAATTATGCCAGAGTACAGGCCTATTTATTTTAAAATCCTATTTTACCAGAATTATTAATTTTAAAAAGCTATTCTAAGTAAAACAAATTTAACTATTCTAATTTTAATATCTATTTAACAATTCTAATTTAACATTAGAACTGATTAAAACACATATAACTATTTTAAAATTTAACACATCTCTAAAGACTACTTATTTTAAAATTCTATTTTAACGGGACTAGTTATTTTAAAAACCTATTGTAATTAAAACAAACATTCCTATCCTAATTTAAACGGTTCTCTATAACAAAAACAGATATATATCAAAAAATATTTTAAAAAATAACGTGTGCATCATACACGATATAAACTAGTGGTTATATATATCAAGCCTTATAAGGACCTTACAGATTTGACCACCACACTCCTAAGGCATCAAAAAACTTCCCTTAAAATTCACTCAAGTCATATAGTAACAGTAAAAGAAATGTATACATGTACCAACCACCACTTACTATACTCTTCATTAATCAAAGAATACTTCACAAATCATAAAACATGTTCCTAGAAAATGAATATATAGAAAAAGAAAAAATGTGAAAGGTACATCGAAGTTGTCACGATATATATGCTGCTAAGAGAATAGTTTCAATCCAGAATATGCAAATGTGAACGTACAATGAAAGTTCCCAATGTATATGCTGCTAAAAGGAGATTATCAATCGAGATTTTACAACATAAAACCCAAGATATAGAGATTTCTAAAATTAGGTTCTTACCTAGTGCCAAAGTCAAAAACACCAGGATTCCTCGCCATTCCACCATCCAAATATACAGCTCCATTTTTTATGCAGGGTAGGGCCTGCTGCATGTCTTCCTCGGTTCTATAAACTTGCAGGTGCGAAAACAAATTATAGAAAAGAGTCTCTCTTAGGCCATGGCCGGAAGACGTGACACATGACAAATTCTGGATATCAATATGAACCAGATTCACAGCATATCCAATGAAGCCACGTGGGATTTCTCCACCTGGCAATTTTGGCTTTGAGAGATCAAGCCTCCTCTGTGGGTCATCTGCTACAAACTCGCCAACATATGGTCTGCATGCATAACAAGGGGAGAAATTTTAAGCTTAAGAAGGAAAACCTGGTGACAAGTAACAACTTCAGACATATTACACATACATTAAACCATTGAGACATATGACACGAAATCGCCCTTCTAAAGAACGCCCAAGAGAAGATCCAATCCCATGAAGACCAGAATTCCTATCTATGTTGCCTTCCTTATCATAAGACTCCAAAGCTTTAACCCCGTCAAAGGTCTTGCAAACAAGTGCCATCATGGGCTCCTTCCCCAAGTACTCAGCAAGAAGCCTAGCTCAATAACAGTATAATTCATCACATAATATTATAGTAATATCAACAGATCAACAAAAACAATTCTGTTCTGGAAAAACATAGAATACTTATGCAAGCACAACTTTCTTTATTTGCCGAACCACGACTACCGTGACAACGAAATATGCCACTGCCAACATCAGAAATCTGATTACACAAGTACACCCTATTGCTGATCCGATGTAATTATAACTGGGAGATGAGTCATTGACATCATCTTAGATAAAAACATCACTGTGATATGCAATAAACTTTTCATGTTTCATCCAATAGCAGCAAACTTTTGCACACAGCTAAAACAAGTCCGGCATTTATTTCATTATTTTTGAAACACAACCTTTTTGAAACACTATAACCATGCAAGCTGAAATTTCTGAAAACGAACAATAAACATAACACTGACCTGCCAAGGTTTTCATAATCTACTTTGCCAAGTGTAGCAACAATGCCAAGTACATCCTTCACTACTGGACTATCAGAGACCTGAATTTCAGGATGAGCTTTTAGCTGGCATATAAGTCCGGCAGCAGATTTCCCCTGATTTAAATATTTAGATGTTCCTTTGTCAATTTGAGCGTCCACTTTATCAGTCACAGATTTGGTGGATGTATGATACTCATGAGTACCTGACCGATACATGACGAAAAAAATGCTGAACATGAGACAATGAATTGATAAAAATGGTTTTCCTGCAGAGTCAAAAATCTAACTATATTTTAAGTTAAAACCAAAAAAGAGTGTCGAATTGAATCCCCTTCTGCCTCCAAATTTTCAATATCAAGGTCTTACATCTTTTAGGGTATGAAAAAAAAGAAATTCCCGAGGTAAATCACAGGGCCCATAATACCTACTTTTGAAGCCTAGAGTTCTTGGAGTTCGCGAGACAGTCAAGAAATGATGCTTAAAACAATACGTATACGTCATGAAGTGATAACAATTACCTTTGGCTGTAAATCAAACAGCACTAAGTAAAGAAGTGATGCTTAGAATATTTTGCAGAAAGTTTGATTGACGTTAAGATATTAGATAAGAGGTGTCATATGCAAAAATCAGGAGAGTAAGTATAGAAAACAGAGGATCAGCCGCATCTGGATACTTAAATATTATAATCATGATGGATTTCATGTGACCTCGGCCAGCTAGCTGGTAATAAATCATCTTTAAAAAACTAATGATAAAGATATATGGAGATAACATGCTACATTGAGGATATATAATATATTGTTTTAACACTGATACGCATACCTTCCATGTCTACAATGAATTCTTCTAGTATGTTCTCCTGAGTTGTCAAAAACCGCATATGGTCTACATGTTGCTCAATTTTCAGACCTAACTTCTGTAGATCTTCCTGATAGTTCTGCAATAATACAGATAAAAACATCACACTAGATTAAATAAATAATTTTTGAAACGAGTTACAGCTGGTAATGCATATAAAACATAATTTTAAAAGAGAATTGACTGAGATCTTGTTATTAAGAAGACATTTTACATTATAATAATATGCAAAAACAATAATAATGTATCTTTGATATCCACGATAACCTTTGTACTATGGACGACTGCTTCTGCCTGTGAAGGTGCTCGTTCCATTTCAGCCTTTGCAGTAGCGACTATACACAGAGAGACCTTCTTGGCAATGAATTTTGGACTCGCAACCCCTTTGTCTGAATGGACAACTGAAAAAATATCACAAATGCTTATCATCAATTACAAAAACATTTGTTACACAAGTCTACATGCTGTGCCGAAGTTATGAATGCATGTCGAGAGGGCAGCAAGGCCCAAATTTGATTCGATGTATAGTGGTCAAAACTGTATCCTATTGGCATTCGGCTAGAAATTAGTACTACAAACTGTATGCATCTGTTGAATGAAAGCAAAAAAAATTTGATAATCGGTCCAACATTCAAAGCAGACTCCCAAAAGAACGAGTGTGAAAATACTTGTTATACATCATACATGTCATGTAGATATTTTTTGAATGTAATAAACAATGACAATTAACATAAAGGAAATAACAGGAAAGATGCTACCAGGTACAGTAGATGAATTTGAGTTATTAATAATTTTCTAAGCTAAATGCTAAATCTTCTATGTATACCAGATACGCTCTGGTAAGTGGCCAATAATTTCTTCGCAGTACATTGTGTAAAAATCAAATTATTCTCCCATCCCAAGTTATTGGTCTTTATCTAGGATTAAAACAAGAAAATTTAACTTTGTGCTTTGTGTATTAAAATTCAAAAAGTTAATTAGATTGTAACCCACCAAGCAGAAGTCCTAATCCACATAATTGTTCAATAACCCACCATAGGCCGATATTTTGCTAGCTACTTCAGTACATATTAGTTGTAGACTTCGTGCTTAGAATTCAAACATAACAACTAATCGATGCAGCATGATACAATCACCCCAACAATTATAGAAACCCTGGGCACTTAGAAATGCACTTCCGACCAGATCATGTTCTAGACCATTTGTAACACCCTAATCGTAAGCCCACAGGCCAACTCATACTGAATGGTACAACCCACTAAAGGCTTATTTCAAATTTGCTAGCTAATTGGGTGAACAACAGCTATGGACGTCTGCTTATAAAGGAGTTTAAACTTGACTAACCAATTGATAATGTGGGATCCCTGTTTTGTCACATGGTCCTCTATTAAAATTTCCTTGAGCTTCTTCTTTCACTTCCATTCAGTTATACTTAATCTCACTGTAGTTGCCTGAATGATAAACTTATTGTCACAATGTTAATTGGTCCAATTCCGTTATTATCTTCAAGTTTTCTCACAAACAAGCCTTTTTTTTAGACGTACTGATGGTGGCCATAGCCAAATGGGGGAAAAATCTAGCCACAAAGTAAAGCTAATACCAACTCAGGCAAAAAAAGATATTAAAACACGATTTCAACATCTAATCATACTACAGATTCCCATATACTTCATTTGCCACACAAAAAAGTGATTTGATATTTGGCTCTTTCCAACTACTAGATTTTATACCATATAAATCTACGAAACATCAAAGGAAGACTAAGTTATCGAGTACGAGACTAATTCTCTCAATTTCCATAAACCCACTTCAATTGAAGATAAACTACACATGTTTATACCAAAAACAGATATATACAAATAACCAAGAAATTGCTTGTACAGACTCAATAATAATATTACCAAAACTCGAAAGCTCAAATATAGTTCTAAACGTAAAATGAGAAAGAGTGACATGCAAAATACAAATTCTTTATAACTAAATCTTATCAGAATAAATGTATATGAAACAAGCATGTCTGAAATTAAGCAATCAATTATATAGCTGCAGATACAAAACAGAGTCTAAAACAAGTAATTTTTACAAAATGGGTGCGAAACAAAAAGGTAAATGAGATCATATGGTGGATACATCGTTGAGAGGACGCCGCCGTAGCCCGAGTTATGCTGCCTAGTTGCTTGTATGAATATAAACCCCTTTGTGTGGGAGTTCTCCAAAGTGCTACTTATGATGCAGGGGATTAATGGTGTATGGGCTTAGACAGTGGGCTTTCAGCTAATTTATACTCTATAAATATAGGCCCGGCTATGTAACATTTTAGCGCAATTAAATTAATAAACATATGCCTTTTTAAGAAAATAAATTTAAGATGTACTTTCTTTTACTCGTATCGCATAATTAATTTTCTTTTATTTAAAAATATTTTATATATTTCAAAATATGAGTAGAGTTTAAACATAATATGAGATTTTATGTGTATTTAATTTAATTTAAGATTTATTTATTAATTTTATAGAGCTTCATTTTTATTTAAACTTTATTTTTATCATATATTATATACAAGTTACTGCTTGGTACAAGGTCAATGAGATATTACATCTTCTTCTAGTTCAAGCTACAAAAAAGAAGAAAAAGGTTCATATCTAACATATATATACAGGGAGAGTTAAAATCTATGAAGAGATCACTATTTCATTGGAGACATTAAAGACCATATATGTTTTACAAATAAAATATTGCATCAAACATCGCAAAACTACTTTAAAACATATATTGTTTTTTTTAGTTCAGATCTTATTTTATTTCTTTTTCTCAAGGGCTTTTTACCCCTATATGTGTAAACAACATTATGATGTAATGAATATAATTTTTGATTGAGTTAAAACTCTTAAGGGTTTTCTCTAATTTTCTTGTGGATTCAAAAAACCTCCTTGTGGATTCAAGGATTGCCTTGTATGGATTCAAGGTTTTTAAAGATTTCTCGCGTAAGAGTACTTGCGAGGATTAGCGCTTGCTTTTCTTACGCTTTCGTGCTGCTCCAGTTAGCATCAAAGCAGGTTTTTTCATGTCCTTTCATTACATGATTCATTATAGAGGAACCAATTACCAAAAAAGATCTTGCAGAGGTTACAACTTTTACCGCGACTCTCAAGGCTTTGACAGACAGGATGACTACGTTAACAAACAAGATGAATAACAATATCAAGCAACGAAGAGGTGAAAGAGAAGATCTGAATCGAGTCCCTCGAGACGGGAAATATCATGTTGGTGAGAATTCTGGCCCAGAGTCAAATATGGGCAGTCATCTCAATGACAATGGTATTATAAATGCTGACATACCATTATTCCATGGGTTTTTAGGAGTTGATGAGTTCCTTGATTGACATAGGGTTCCTGAAAATATGCAGGCCAAGATGGTGGCGATTCATTTAAAAGGCGTTGCTTCCAAATGGTTGGAAAGAATTATTACTCAAAGGCGGCGGCGACAAGGGAAAGGTCAGTCAAAATACGGCGACAAATGAGACGTTTGATGATGGATAGGTTTTTACCAGAGAACTATGATGGATAATTTCAAAATTGTGAACATGATCATGTGGATAATATGCTCGATGAATGTCCTCAACCAGAATTGGATAATTTGTTGGATGTGGGAAATAGAGTAGTGTTTGATTACATAAATGCGAAATTTCTTTTAGAAGATTTGAAAGGTGTGGAGATAGTTGGAGAAGGGCGTAAGATAGTGGAAACTGAAAATTGCAAGTCTACAGATGGTGACGAATTTGACGTGGTTCAACTAGAAGACAAGGACGAGGATGGCAAAGAACACGACAAAAAGAATGTTGATGATGTCTATGAGACTATGACGATAAGATCCATGACACACCATGTTAAAGGTGCACCAAAATTGTCTTCCGAAAAATATAAGCCAGTGGAAGATTTACAACATCAAAACTTAACTCAGGCATTATGCAAGTTGAGTTCTCCAAGTTTCGAAATTGATGCTACAATTTGTCCGATGTGGATGCATGCCAATTGGTATTGTATAAACCATATAAATTTGATTTGAATATAAGTCTTAAAAAATAGGGAAAAATATTTGACTTCATAAATAATGATAGGAATTATGTTTTGTATCCATTAGAAGATAAGGATGTCTTCACGTTAGCATATGAATTGTTCAATGTCTTGGTACAACACATGAGTTCTCTTACGTCATTCTTTATTTGTGCTTGAAATGGTTAATCATGGCCGGTTTGGGCTAATTTAGATTATGCCTTCATGATTAAAAAATATTTTAGAGGAAGTGAGGTACAAAGTCCCAATAACGTATTTGCCTATAAAGATACCACCATGGAGGGATAAACAAGTAGATGCAGTTCTTTTTCTAGATGAGAAGTCCGGCAGGTAGTTGGTTGTTTTGAATAATTATAGGTTTTGGAAGCCCTCAAACTATTTTGGAAAGTGGGTGCAGTGGTTGATGGCTGCTGTTCGCGGCTACTGTTGTCTGATGGAGCCTGGTAGCTGTTGTTTGGCACAGGTTTATGGTGTTTGGGCGGAGGATTGGTGGCTCTTGATACCACTTGATGTAGGACAGGGGTGGAAAAAAAAGAGAAAATGAGGGGTAAATTACCTATTTATGCAGAAAATAATTGGTGGAGTCATAAATAAATCTTCGAATTTATTTAATAAAATCAATTCATATTCATCTCCATTCAATAATAAAGGATTACAAAAGTTTATATAGTAATTTAATTGCTTGGGAGCCAAATCATTTTCTAAGAAAACTAAATCTTTATAATATCTTACTACCATATTTAAACAAAGGAAAGAAATCCTTATTTTATTATACTACTATAATCTAGAATATTAATATAATTATAATTACAAACATATTTATATCTAAATAGTAATATAAAACAATTAACACAACTATTTAATTTTTTTATGCTCCGCATCAAAAATTCTATATGTTTTGTAAATAAAACATTGTAAAACGTATTATTTTACAAAACATGTTCAACTTGTAGAACATTTAAACATAAATGATTTTCAACATTTTCAACGAAATAGTGATCTTAGAACATAATTCGGAAAATAATACGT
>PHNY01296117.1:1045-12265 GCA_003724115.2 Anethum foeniculum | reverse complement strand
CTTTCCATATATATATATATATATATATATATATATATATATATATATATAATTTAAATTTCTTATTATCACCAAGCATTATTTGTTTGAATTACTAATTTAATAATTTTACTATTATTCTAGAAAGTGGAGACCCGATTTTTGGGGATCCTTAGGGGTGCAGGGATCTTCTTAAATAACTAATTAACTATGTAATCTGTTACCTACCTTATAATGCAATATTAGCGTTATTAAGTAATTATTATATAATTATTAAGGATGTATTAAGCTTAGTTTTTTGACAACTTAGATTATATATAAAATCAACTTGTAAAATATATAGATAATATAAATATTTAATATCTTAATATTTATTGATATTTACCAAATTTTGTATTCCGTACTGCGCACGCCGCACCCGCACTAATGCTTCCTGGCTATTATTATTATATTATATAAAATAAATTTGTCAGGTTGGGGCCAAAATATAGTTGGAAACTTCAAAAAGTATTCAATTGAATTTTCTTCAAAATACCATTGTTCTATTAACTTTTCCAACAAATGCCATTACTTTTTAAGTTCTACATATTTTAACATTTGACTAACCTCAGATAACATAATGGTATGATATATAAAAACTTAAAATACAAGGAGCGATCGTAAGTCAGGAAACCGAAATGGCACCACTTTGAAAAGTCAAAAACAGAAGGGCACCATTGAGAATTTCATGCGAGATTATTTGCTAAGCCCATTTGCCCAAGTCGGGACCAAAAAGAAGAGATTATTTATTAATTGAACATTTATTCATTGAGGTTCTTCTATAAAATTTATACAAAAATCAATATTTATTACATTCAATTTTTATATTGATCAATCGCTATTCGGTGACTGAAACAAGTCGAAAAGATATTTGATTTTTAGAAAACTAATTTCTAATAATATATAATTTAAAAAACATTTTCGCGAAATGAGACCTTTATTGCCACAACAGACCCAAAATTAATTAGCACAACATTCGAATACATGTGACTAGCTAACGTATCGACTGAAAACGCTTCATAAATATTCAAATATGTGAACAAAGATCACGTATATATGCCTACAGTGGGCACATTATTACACAACTTACACAACTTTGCTTACACATATATACACCTATTTATATACAAAAGAGAGTTATTTAGGTAAATTGCTAGATTTTTTGTTAAAAGGATAGAGGTCTGATGTTAAAAGGACACAATAATTGACATGTTTCTTGGTACAATATGATACTCATGTTTTATTAATTCTCACCCAATCAAAGGGCGGAGGGGGCAAGGGTATTAAATTTCTATTATTCAACGGCATACTTTAAGGTAATTATCAAGCATCTTTTGAGTGATATTGAGCTTTGAAATAATATCATAAAGAAAGAGGAACATTGATATGTCACTGACATAAAGAAAAGCCTTATTTAAAGCAACATACTCCGATCTAACCAATCAGCAATTTGACAATTTTTACCAGTAATATAATACAAGACAAAATTGAAGCACAACACATACAAAAATCAACAAAAAAAAATTGAAAAGAAAAATAAACTGGAGAAGAAGGTGCAAAGCTACATACTTGTCCAATGAGTCGCTAGATATTCTCTAATAGTGGTTATAAACCGCAGCAGCTAGTGCCTGCAACCATGCAAATTACTTAAGTGACAATGATAAACTAATCATCTACTTAAATCTGATTTCTCCTAGTTCTTTTTGCAACAATAACAAAAGTAACACCAATTATATAGAGCTTCAAACCAAATCTTAAATATGATTGATTTTGGCATACAAAAAGGACTGACGCGCAGCTGGGTATATTCTAAAGTAGTTGATTATTATAAAAGTGTGCAATCGTTTAGCAATTCATAATGAATAATAATAACAATAATAAAATAAAGATGATAACAACCATAGCAACTAAACTAAAGGTACTACCTTTTTAGCTCTTTCCTGCCCAATTATCCATGTTAGATCCTCCCGAAGACTCATCCTTTCCACCAAACCCGCCACTCGAACCACCGGAACTGACCCCATCTTTATCAGGCACTTGCACAAATTTGACACCAGGCCTAACCACAATCCCATCACCAGGTCGCTGCCAAACTTCAGGAGGATCACCATAGGCACTGGAATCATCAATCCTCCTATTAAAACCCTTCATATACTCAAGATTATCATAACCCTTATCAAAAATATTGTCTTTAATTGAAACAAGCCTATGATAACTACTACTACTTATATAATCATCCAGTTTACTTCTTGAACTGGTCAGAAAATTGGCTGTACGGACAGTATGTATGTGATCAAGTATAAGAATGAGAGAGTGAAATATGATGTAGTTGTTGATGGTTTTGCTCTAAGTGCAGCAGCCATGTTTGTAATTTTCAAGAATATTTTTGGGGATTTTTAAGAAAAATTAATGATTTATGAAATGGATAAATGGGGAAATTGAAACATGGGTTTGAGAAAAAGAGAGGTGAATCGAAGTGGGTCGATGGTTTGGGCTCTATATATTTCCTTCCCTCCCAATTTATCAGTCTCTTTTGATATTCCGCGATAAAACTGCTAACTTCAACTAAAATTATGTCATATAAATAAAACATTATACAAGTTAGATTATTAAAAATTACATTTAATCTACTTTACGGGATATCGAGTATTCAAATCTTGTAGAAGATAATGAGGATACGATTAAATATTTGATCATAAAAAGTTAAAGATAGATAAAGACATAAATATTTTAAAGATAACTTATCTGTTTTAACCTTTTTTGTATAATTATTAAAATTATAAGCGCTATAATTTTAAGAATATTTTAACTTCACACTCATAAAACTCATATGAACTTACACTCAAAATGAACCATCTGTCGATAAATAAAATAAAATAAAATAATAAATATTTGTTTTTGTTTCTATATTTAAACATAATATGAGAACGTAATAATCAAATTAAAAAACTGCAACAAATAAGATTTTTAATCGTTGAAATTTAATAAATTTGTTTAATTACCTAGTTTTACATCAAAGTTTTGTGGTACTCCAGTAAAGTCAGGGTAATGGAACTAAGGAGATTGTGGGATGACCTGGGCCGTATGATTTTGTTGACATAATTTAGTTTATGAAGAAACTAATGCGAATGAAAATATGACAGCTGAAATACTGAATTTTAGAAACTGACTGAAGGTTCTTGTATTGTCTATTTCGAGTTAGTGTTGTCCTCAGGACACGCACAGTGAACTACAACGAAGAAGAGATATGGACACGCACATGGTACCAAGTTTGTTTGTAGGACATCTATTGTTAATCGCAGTGAAGAGAGTGGAGGTGAATTGGAAGGGCCAACAGCAGAGGCATCCCCATTTTTCTTACTTAAAGAAAAATATATATTACTAGTACGTTGCAAGTAGGGGTGTAAACGAGTCAAACTGTTCGTGAGCTACTCGAGCTCGGCTCGTAAAATATTCGAATTCGGCTCGGTAATAATCGAGCCGAGCACGAGCTCGAGCTTTTCGAATTCTTTACCGAGCCGAGCTCGAGCTTCAAATTACTCGGCTCGTAAGGTTCGCGAGCCTTATCGAGCCTCCATTATTTTTTAATTATAAATATATTTTATATAAATATTTAATATAATTTTTATATATTATATACTTAATCGAATCGAACTCGAGCCGAACCGATCATATTTCGAGTTTTTGTTAGTATTTAGTGAAATCGATTCGAGCTTTCGAGCCGAACTCGAGCCTATCAAACTTTTTTACGAGCCGAGCTTCGAGCTTGAAATTAAAGGCTCGGCCGAACTCGGGCCCGAGCTCGGGCTCGAGCCCGAACTTTTCTAGTCGAGCTCGAGCCTGGCAGTGTTCGACTCGGCTCGGCTCGATTACACCCCTAGTTGCAAGTCACTTAGTACTTTCGATATTGGTGAAGCCCATTCTGGGAACAGGAGACCACTATAGTTAATATATAAAACAAGGAAAAAGGAATTCAGACCAAAGCAGGGGATCTATGGTTGGTATGTAACACAATAACATTCAAACTCAACAGATGGGGGGATGCAATCTAAGAAAACATTTGTTATAGAACTGAACGAACAATTGAAATGATGGCCATTTTTAAAACACTAAAACAAGTCAAGAACCTCCATCTCTAGACAATAATCATAGATGACCACATGATAACGATTCGAGAAGCTGTTTTATCTGGGGGTAAATCTCTCTCGACCAGCTGGACTCTGCTGCTGCTGATGACGCTGCTGCTGATGACGCTGCTGCACATGAAAAACAGAAACACGGGTTAGATGATGAATAGAAATCTCACCATTTTTTCTTGATAGGCGTGGTACCTACCACAGATATTCATGTGCAAGTGCAACACAACTCTTCATTTAACAACCACTACTTGTTTGGGACAACCCATGAACAACCACAACATATCGGTTGGGGGAAGAGGAAAGCATATAGGTCAAAGAAAAACATCTTAACCAGCAAAAGCCTTTTCGCGAAAAATTAATTGGGGGAAGCTCATTTAAATCTACCTACAGCCTTCTTAACTATCTAAAACCGATTGTTTACTCAAGCTTATGTAATCAATACTGACATGACTGGTAGGTATAATTTACAAAGCTGTAAATATGTGAAAACGTGCAAAGAAATCAATCCAAAATATATTTTTGAAAATTCGTTTGAGAGCTAATGATTAGTCTAATGCAGTTATAAAAAAATCAACTATCTCGTAAATGGTTGAGGGTTTATATTTAATCAAGACAATACCTGAGCAGGTGCATTAGGTGAACTTTGTGCCAAGAAGCGAAGAAACTCTTTCTTCTTAATTTCAAAGTTGAACTTGGCGTGGTCCAATAATGATTGCTCTCGACGCATTTCATCTAGCAATATTTCCTTATTCCACTTTTTGATCTTTATATTGTTTTCAATCTCGTAGTAGTTCTCAGGTAAACTTGATTCTCCAGAGATCATCGGGAACTTTAGTTGTGCATCTTCACTTACATCCCTTAAATCATGGAAGTTGGAGAAATTAGGCCGACGCCATTCAAAGATTATAATTGCAGTACATTTATCATTTATATAGTTAATAATAGCAATGCAGAAGATATATATCTTATGAAACAATCAAAGGTTTGAAAATGTGATTCCACGAGGACGACCCTATATTTCGCCAGCTTAAGAGTGATGACATAACTAGTATCAAATTGCATTGATATGAATGCATATTCAGGACATACTATAATCTATACCATATTATTATATCCAAAACATTAAAAGTTTGGTTAACGGTCCGTATTACTTGTCCATATAATTTCTGTAACATTCAAAGTGATGCATGTCTATGTCTATAATATCTTATTACAACGAAACATTAAAAGCTTTTTTCTCGTTTTATGCCTGTCTATATTTCTTTTTTAAAACCTATTTTAACGGAACTAATTATCTTAAAAAACTATATCAACGAACAAATTTATAATTTAAACACATCTCTACGGTTTACTTATTTTAAAAACCTGATTTAATGGGGCTAACTATATTAAAAAACTTTTCATATTAAATTAAAACACATATGATTAAACACATTTCTAGAATCCAATAATTTTAAAATTATCTAGCAACTAATTATTTTAAAAACCTAATTTATATAAAAACACATATAACTATTCTAATTCAAATACATCAATAGAACAAAAGCAAATATAAATATTAAAATACAAATAATAAAATAACAAATATTAAAAATAACTTGTGCATCACAGAGGATATAAACTAATATATATATATATATATATATATATATATAGTTAAAGCGGAAACGTTAAAAGTTCGGTAACAGAACTATTAATTTAATTTTAAACATATTTTAATGGCTTAATTATTTCATAAAGTTATTCCAATTAAAATAAAATTAATTATTCTAATTTAAACACATCTCTAAAACCTATCTACTTGGGTCGGTCTACGGACCTGATTATTTCAAAACCAATTTTCTTGGGCTATTCTACGGGCCTATTTATTTTAGAACATATATTAATCGTTCTAATCATGGTAAAAAGTTATTTATCTATTTTAACATGCCTAATTATTAAAAATACCTTTATAATGAAAATACATTTCTAGTACTAAATATTTTTTTTAACAAATCCAAATAATATTTAATATTAAAACACAAACACGAAAATAATAATTATTAAATACCAACCGTGCAAATAATTAAAAAATTCAAGAAATGTTGTACATGTAAGCAACCACCACATACTATACTCTTCAATAAGAAAATTCTTTGCAAATCAAAAACTTGTCCCTAAATGATGATTTGCATTTTGCACCAGGTGCAGAACTTTCCTTTGTGTTAAACTGTTAGATGATGATTTGGTGATGAATGAAATTTAGTTGCCTCTGGCAATTCCCTCAAAAAAAAAAAAAAAATTTGTTCCTAGCAAATGAATAGTTACAAGAAGAAAAATGTGAAACTACAATCGAAGTTGTCACAATGTAATGCTGCTAAGAGGATATTGCCAATCGATATTATGCAAATTTGAAAGTACAATCAAAGTTGTCGCAATGTATATGCGCTTAGAGGAGATCATTGATCAAGATAATGCAACAAAAAACCCAAGAAATAGAGATTGCTATAATTGAGTTCTTACCTACTGCCAAGGTAAAAACTACTAGGACTCTTCATTATTCCACCATCCAAAGATACAGCTCCGTCGCTTATGAAGGGAAGGGCCTGCTGCATGTCTCCCTTAGTTCTGTAAACTTGCAGATGCGAAAATAGATGATAGAAGAGAGTCTCCCTAAGGCCATGGCCAGAAGACGTAACACAGAATAAGTTGTGGTCATCAATATGGACCAGATTCACAGCATATCCAATGAAGCCACGTGGGATTTCTCCACCCGGAAATTTTGGCGTTAAAAGATTTATCCTCCTTTGTGGGTCGTTGGCTACAAACTCGCCAACATATGGTCTGCATGCATAACAAGGAGGGGAAGAAGGAGAGGTTTAAAGCGTGAGAAGAAAAGCATGGTGAAGGGTAACAAATTAAGACATTGTGCAACATACCTTAAATTATCGAGACATATGACACGAAATCTCGCTTCTAAAGAACCTCCAACAGAAGATCCAATCCCAAAAAGACCAGAATTCCTATTTATAACACCCTCACTGTCACGAGACTTAATAAACTTAACCCCATCAACGGTCTTGCAAACAAGTGCCATCATGTCCTGTTTCCCCACGTACTCACCAAGAACCCTAGCTCAATAAATGTATAATTCATCACATAATAATACGATAATAACATCAATAGAGCAACAAAAAGTCAATAACAATTTTGTTACGAAACAAAATAGTACGTCAGAGAACTCTGCATATCATTCCAGAACCATCTTTATTTGCGCAACCACAACTACCGTGACTGGATAGAACGTACCACTGCCCCCAAAAACAAAAACTATATTTTTGTTATTCCTATTATAGTCATCATCATAATTTTGTGCAGGGGAGAATGGAGAAAAACCTTTAGCAGATTTGCGTTCCAAAATGCCTTATTCAGCATAGAACAACATAAGAAATCTGATTACACAGTTACACCTAATTACTGATCCGAGGTAATTATAACTGGGATGTGAGTTATTGACATGATCTTGAAAAAATACCGCTGTAATCTGCAATGAACTTTTTAATGTTTCATCCAATAGCAGCAAACTTTTGCTCACAACTTAAAACACGTTCAACATTTAATTATTTGTGTATCTTTGAAGTGCTCTGAATTGTTATATAGGAGAGGTAGAATAATCTAAGAAGGTACAACATTTTTGAAACGTTACAGCCATTCAAGCTGAAATTTCAGAATACGAACAATAAACATAACACTGACCTGCCAAGGTTTTCATCATTTACTTTGCCAAGTGTACCAACAATGCCAAGTACATCCTCCACTAGTGGAATACTATGAGAGACCTGAATTTCTTGACAAGCATTTAGCTGGCATGTAGGCCCGGCAGCAGATTTCCCCCGACTAGAATATTTAGATGTTCCTTCCTCAATTTGAGCATCCAATTTTTCAGTCACAGATTCAGTAGATGTATGATACTTCCCAATAATAACTGAACGATACATGTAACCAAAAAAAAACTGAAATATAAGCAAATGAATTGATAGAAAAGTTGTTGAGGCAGAGTCCAAAATCTGACTAAATTTTAAGCATAAAACCATAAAATTGTCTAATTGAATCCCCTTTTGCTTTCAAATTTCAAATATCAAGGTCTTAAATCTTTTTGAGTATGAAAGAAGATGATGTTCCCGAGGTGAACCACAGGGCCCTTAATACCTACTTCTGGAGCCTGGAGTTTGCGTGACAGTCAAGGAGTGATATTTCAAACAAAAGGTGTACGTCATGAAATGAGAACAATTACCTTTAGCTGGAAAACAGGCAGCACTAAATAAAGAAGTGATCCTCAGAATAATTTGCAGAAAGTTTGATTGATGTTATGATATATAAGAGGTGTCATGCAAAAATCATGAGAGCAACTAGTGCAAGCAGAGAACCAGTGGCATCTAGATACATGAATATTTTAATTATGATGGATTCCATGTGACCTCTGCCCACTAGTTGGTAATAAATCATCTTTAAAAAAAATGATAGAGAAATATGGCGATGAAATGCTACTGTGAGAATATATTAAATTTTGTTCTAACACTGATACTGCATACCTTGCATCTCTAGAATGGATTCTTCTAAGATGTTATTTTGAGTCCTCAAAAACTTAATATGGTCTTCATGTTGCTTAATTATCAGACCTAATTTTTGAAGATCATCTTGATAGTTCTGCAATAATACAGCCAAAAACTTAACATTAGATGGAAAAAAATAATTTTTGGAAACGAGTTACAGCTGGTAATGCATATAAAAATGATTATAAAGGAAAACTGACTCAGATCTTGTTACTAAGAAATTTTTTATATCAGAGTAATATGCAAGAACAATCACATATGCATCTGCAATATCCTCGACAACCTTGGTACTGTGGACGAGTGCTTCCACATGTTCAGGAGCCCTTTCCATTTCAGCCTTTGGGGTAGCAACAGTGTACAGAGACCTTACCGGCAATGGATTTTGAACGGGTAACCCCTTTATCTGAATGGACAACTGAAAAAAAATTCATAAATGTTTCTACATATTATCAAGTTTATAAACACTTGCTACACAACTCTACATACAGTGCCGGAGAATGCATGTCAGGAGGGACAGTGAGGCACAAATTCGATGCATTGCATAGTGGTAAAAACTATATCCTATTGCACTCAACTAGACATTAGTACTACAACTTGTATGCATTTGTTGAATTAAAGGAAAAAAAATTAAAACTTGATGAACTGTTCAAAACATTCAAAACAGGACCCCCAAAAGGACAAGTATCAAAACATTTTTTATACATCACACATCTCATGTATATATATATTGAATGTAATAAACAATGTAATTAACATATAGGAAGAACCATTTCGCCAAAAAAAAACATATAGGATAATAGGAAGAAACAGGAAATATGCTACAAGATACAGAAAACGGATTTCAGTTATTAATAAATTTTTGAAGCTAAATGCTAAATCTTCTATGAATACCAATACCCTCTGGTCAGTGGCCAATAATTTCTTCATAGTGCATTGCGTAAGAATCATATCATTCTCCCATCCCAATTTATTGGTCTTTATCCAGGATTAAAAGAAGAAAACTTTGTGATTTGTGAATTAAATGTACAAAAAGCTAATTAAATTGTAACCCACCAAGCATAAGTCCTAACCCATATAATTGTTGAACATTCCACCACAGGCCGCTATTTTGCAAGCTAATTCAGTACATATCAGTGGAAGACTTGTGCTTATAATTCAAACTTAACAACTGATCGATGCGGAATGTTACAATCACCCCAACAACTAAACAAAACCTAGGTGGTGAGCAATGTACTTCCGGCCAGGTCATGCTCTAGACCATTTGTAACACCCTAATCGTAAGCCCACGGGCCTAATGCATACTGAATGTTACAATCCACTACCGGCTTATTTCAAATTTGCTAGATAATTTGGTGAACAATAGCTATAGACATCTGTTTATAAAGGAGTTTAAACTTGACTAACTAATTGATGATGTGGGATGTTATTCCCATTTTGTTACAAGCTCCTCTTTAAAAATTTCCTTAAGCTTCTTCCACTTCATTCAGTTTTACTTAATCTCACTGCAGTTGCCTCAATGATTAATTCATTGTCACAATAGTAATTGGTCCAATGTTCTAACAAGTTTCTGATTTTATTTTCAATTTTTCTCACAAACAAGCCTTTTTTCAGATCTAGGGGCGGTGGCCTTAGCCAAATGAGGAAAAAATCTAGCCACGAAGTAAAGCTAATACCGACACAAGCGAAAGAAGATATTAAAAACATGGTTTCAGCCTCTAATCATATCACACATTCCCAGATACTTCATTTGCCATACAAAAATTGATTGATATTTTGCTCCTGCCAATTACTAAATTTCATACCATATGAATCTACGAAACATCAAATAAAGAGTAAGTTATCGAGTACGAGACTAAATCTCTCAATTTCCATAATCCACTTCAATTTAAGATAAACTACAAATATTTATACCAAATACAGATACAAAAAACCAAGAAATAACTTGTACAGACTCAACAATAATTTTACCAATACTCAGAAAACTCAAAGCTAGCTCGAAACATAAAATGAGAAAGAGTGACATGCAAAGTAGAAAATTCTTTATAGCTAAATCTAATTAGCAAAAATGTATATGATACAAACATGCTTGAAATTAAGCAATCAATTATATAGTTGCAGATGTAAAAGATAGTCTAAAACAAATAATTTTACAAAATGAGTGTGGAACAAAAAGGGTAAAAGAGATCATATGGTGAATACATCGTCGAGAATTGAGGTCGCCGCCGTAGTCCGATTTGAGCTGCCCAGTTTTTGTATGAATATAAACCCCCTTTGTGTGGGAGTTCTCCAAAGCCCTACTTATAATATAGAGGATTAATGGTGTATGGGCTTAAACTGTGGGCTTTCAGCTAATCTATACTCTATAAACACAGGCCCAATTATGCATATTTTATTATTATTATTATTAGGTTTTTACCGGTGAAAAGCCCCAATCCTTTCCTGTTTTTAGTTTTTCTTGCTTGATCTTTTAT
>PHNY01296102.1:11537-23295 GCA_003724115.2 Anethum foeniculum | reverse complement strand
GTTTTTTTTTTTTTTTTTTTTTTTTTTTTTTTTTTTGAGTATAGCTTATAAAGCTAGCAAGTAGCCATTCTTTTAATATATCTCTTGGCCTGAGACAACAAAGGATAAACCTTCTACCACTTGGGCTATCCAATCGCGCTCTGCTTAATAGTTAAATACACACTGTAAAATTTCCCCCGACTGCTACTACATACTTATCACTGTATGTGGATCGCTTTAATATCTGAATCAATCAAGCACATTAGAAGATAGTCTAGTTTTTGTATGTATAAATACTTGAAATTGGAAGCTTTCTTATCGAGTAAATTTTTTGGTGACTGGTGATTTTTTTTCTTTTTACGGAACATTTTCTGTTAGATTTTCAGTTTGAATATCTGTGGCTGTGGGCAATTTTTGATTAAAAGGCAAGTAAATTAACTATTATCTCACCATCTGCAGCTTGGAAAGTTTTCTAGGCCTATTATACTTGAGTGGGTAATTGCTCAGCATGCACGAATCTTAGAATGGACTGGACGCGCTCTCGACCTCGAGGTTCATTTCACATTTAGTAATTAAAGTACACATTTGTTTGAACTGCATAATGGATTCTGATTCCTCCTTTGCTGTAGTACCTTTATTATCAGTAATGATGGTGGTATGGTTCATTATTCAAGTAGAGTCTAACAAGTTCTACTTGGTTAATCTATGCTTATATTCTTGTGCGTAGCTGTGTAAATTTTCTCCTGATTCTAGTTCTCTCTGCATACAGAAGTGGGAGCCACTGTCACATCAGCAAAAACACTCATCTTCAGCAGTTGAAGTTTTTAGAATAATAGAGGAGGTACATGTATTTGCTAATGATATTTTATAATCGGTATTGTATGTATAGTTAATGTAGAATCATCAATCATATTGTAGTCAAAATGTTTATAATGACAATTTTGATATATTGATAAATCAGTTTATCTTCTTTTCTACTCTTATTGCGTCTTTGATCTTATTGTGACCCTCACATCCTTCTTAATTTTGCAGACAGTGGATCAATTATTTGCACTGAGTCTTCCGTTGGATATTACACACCTACAAGCTCTACTTTCCATTATATTTCACACATTGGATGGCTATTTACACAAAGTTTGTAGCCACATAGGTATGTGCATGTCTATTGGGGTATCCATTGTACACATCTTGCCAGTGTTGTTTAAGGCGCAAGACCCAAATTTGAAGCGCGAATCGCGAAGCGCCATTAATCGCGCGCCTTTTTACCCACAAAAATATATTCACAATTTAACAAGAAAATAATACNTAATTGACAAGGTTCTCTAATTCAAAAGTTTCAGTGTCATCTTACTCCATCTCCGACTTACTTTTAGATGGAGGCTGAGATGTAGAGACCGTTTAGAGACCTGTGATGGAGGCTGATTCTTATGTGAGACATTTTAGGTTTTTTTTTCCTTTTACCCTCTTTTTTTAGGGTATTACTGTTTTTTATTGTTATGAGCGCCTTTTGCGTTTCTTAGCGTCTTTTAGCGCCTTTTAGTGCTTCACGAGCGCCTTTTGGACGATTTCAGAATCGCACATTTTCGAATCGCACACCTTGCGCCTAAGCGCGAAGCGCCATTAATCGCGCCTTTAACAACACTGCATCTTGCGACTTGATAATTGATCTACTTTTTATTTTAAGCTGATTGTTTTATTCCACAGAGCATTTCTGGTACCTTTTGTTATTCTTAAGCTCCATGTTGACCTTTCCTAAAAGCACTTTATATATATATATATATATATATTTTGCTTTCAAGTTTTGTGTATATAATTTTTGTTTGAATTTGGATGTTTGTTAAATAAATAAGATTTTAATGCAGTTGATAAGCACCATTTGTATCCTCCCGTTCCTCCATTGACCCGATACAAGGAGACAGTATTCCCTGTCATTAAGAAGAAGGTCGTTGAGAATGTACTTCTTGAAGAGGAAGTTAATAGTAACTTGGCGGAATTGACAGTATCTAAACTCTGTATCAGATTAAACACCCTTCAAGTAAGTGTCACTTTATATGTCAGATAATCTAAGCAAAAATGATTTGGTTGATTTCTGCAGTAAATTACAAAACAAATGGGTAAACTAGAAGATGGAATTTGGAAAGTCTTCATATACTTTAAGCAAAAATCTAATGTGATTTGGTTGATTTCTGCAGTATATTCAGAAACAAATGGGCATACTGGAGGATGGAATTAGGAAATCTTGGGGATCTGCGGCACTATCTGAAAACAATAGAGGTCGTGAGTCAGTTGTTGATCACATACATACGAGTCGCCAAGTTCATTATTTTGACATGTTGTTCAATATTGCAATATATTATCTTAAAAACTGATAGAAACAGTTTGTAATATAATTTTCTGTCTTGCTAGTGAGATTTAAAATCAAGTTGAAGTATTACTGCTTCTTTTCTTTTCTTTCTTTTTTTTTTTAAATTAATTTTATCTGTTTTTTATTTGAACCATGCTCTTTGTCATGGGGAGGGTTGCCTTACCAGTTACCACTGGGCTACATCCTCAATCTCTACTACTACTACTACTGTTTTGCTATCGAATTGTAATAAAATTATAATTTATCAGTTCTGCTATCAATGTTTTTTTACGTGGAGAATTTAATAGAAGTCGATATTGACGCAACACACTTGATCGGATCGAGTTGTGATAGAAATTTCTGATAATTATTTACTGTTACTTCAAGTTTTTCTTTCTAATCTGATCATATTTCTTTCATAATTTTCGGCCCTTTCTACTGTTAAAGTAAATAACAATTACAATTATTTCTGTCAGTAGTTTCTTACTGTTATACGTGCATTATATAGGTGAAGAGAATCCAGAGGCTTCAGAAACTGTACGTGAATATAATGAATCAGTTGATGAGCTATTTGTTGCTACCTTTGACAGCCTAAGGGATACAGCAGCTGATGCTATCAGAAAAACTTGCGAATTCATTGGTAAGTCAGTAAAATTGATTGCAATGTCACGTGGTGCATTATTAGTGAAAGTTTCAGTACTGTCATTAAAATTCGAGATAGGAGCATCATGCAGAAAAGATGTATTGAGATTTATGAAAAGAAGTAATAAACGGAGTCAAGATTGCAGCCAAAACATATGCAAAACCCAAATTGTAGTGACTAGTGACCCAAAACAAATATTTGTGGATTAGATGAGTGTTTGCTCATTTATGGAACATCGCTCTTTACTAATTTTGTAAGCTATAACTAATATAGGGTGAAATGTTGAGTTACTATACTTGCCCCCTATCTTTTACAAGTAACTTGATAAGAACTTGTGTGTTGATAGGATGTATTAATTTATAGTTTACCGCTTATTTTTTAACTTGATAGTCTTTGCAAGTAGCTTAACTTTTTCATATTTGTAGGAGCAAGAGTCGTGTTCTGGGATTTGAGGGACTCATTTCTATTTAGATTATATCACGGCAGTGTTGGAAGTGCTCGCCTTGATACTATCCTTCCGAACTTTGATAGCGTAAGATACCAAGTCTCTCTCTGCGTCTTGGCTCTCCCCTGTAACTGTTATTATATGTTTATAACTTCTCTTAATGTGTGTTAGAACCCATAGTGATGATTGTATTTTGAAGCTTATACACAGGTCCTCAATAATATATGTGGTTATGTGGATGACATACTTAGAGATCTTGTGGTGGCAAGCATTTGCAAGGCATCACTGGTATGTTTTCTCATTGTGAGGCTATTCATTTAAGGCCCAAACTCGGATGTATTGATATAGTAATGTCCTGGTATAGGATGGCTATGTTTGGGTACTTCTGGATGGGGGCCCCTCTTGTGCATTTTCTGATGCAGATGTCAATATGATGGATGAGGACCTAAATATGTTAAAGGTAAGGGCTCTCTGTGCAAGTAATAGTACTTGTGCTTAGTACAATGGTTTTTTCTGCAATTTAGTGGTTAACCCTATGGCGCTGCTGTGTCTAGATTGCCATTAAATCAGTGCTCACCATACTCCATCCTTCTTAATAGGATTTTTTCATAGCGGATGGTGAAGGCCTTCCCCGTTCACTAGTTGAGAATGAAGCACAATTTGCCCATCAAATTTTAAATTTGTTCACTCTTCAGGTTTGTCAGGGATTGAGTTTATCGATATTTTTAGATATCATTTTATTTGTTTGTGGTGGCCAATTTTGGTAAAATCATTCTGTTTTTATACTCATGATTGTCACTATACTCACACTGCTTTACTCTCTTCTTTGTCAGACTGAATCTCTGATCCAGATGCTGATGACTGCAAGTGAACTCATTCCGACAGGAGTCGAATCACAGAAGCATGGACACAGGCACGTGGTAGATGCTCGTACATTAGTACGAGTTTTATGCCACAAGAAAGATAAAGAAGCATCCCAGTTCTTAAAATTACACTATCACCTGCCTGCATCATCTGGTAATCTTGATCTTCAAACAAATTACAGCTGATCTCCATTTAGTATAAAACTTGCTCTAGTTATTTTTCTTGCACAGGCAAGTCTGTTATGGTATATCGCTTGCACAAATCATCTT
This sequence comes from Anethum foeniculum, assembly GCA_003724115.2. Taxonomy (NCBI): domain Eukaryota; kingdom Viridiplantae; phylum Streptophyta; class Magnoliopsida; order Apiales; family Apiaceae; genus Anethum; species Anethum foeniculum. The sequence continues at coordinate 18,751 of PHNY01296102.1, read as the reverse complement.
AGTAAATACATGTATGATGTTGTATCATAGTAGTCCTTATCTAATCTTCATATTAGGTTGCAGATTGATGATATATTGTTGTAAAATGTAGTTTGGGTTCAGTTGTGATGCTTGTATATTCCTTAAGTAGTTATCATATACTTTCAATAGGTGAATGTTTTGTGATTGGATTTGAGACGTTATACCAATACAAATAACTAGTTTTTGCTGAGCTCTGTCTTTTTATATTATTTTCCCAAAAATTTAAACAAATGAAGAATGCAAAATTCTCTTTCATTTGCGTATCTCGTACTTTGTTATCCCAATTAAAAAAAAGAAATATTTGCAAGACATAAATTTAGAATCTTATTTCAATATCTTACTGTGTAAGAGCAAGTTCAACAGCCTCCTAATTCAATCTTCAAATATATTATAAATATTAGCTCTTAGTAATTTAAGACATGGATAGGCATGTTTGTCTAGAACAATACTCCTTATCCTTATTTCATATTTAATTGTTTATTATTAAAAATGTATCCCATCCATAAAAGTATACTATAGAAGAGAGAGAGAGAGAGATAGTGGTCCATCTTAGTTTATTATAAAATGTTAGTTAAGAAATCCTTAAAATGAGGGGACTATTACTTAAAAATAAGTAGTGAAAGGTTGATCTTAGTGATTTAAGGAAGCAATAGGAGATTGTTGGAGCACTAAATTTCATTCATTCCTTAAATTTCAACCTAGGAGCTTAGTTAGCTAGTCTGTTGGACTTGCTCTTACCGTACTCTTCAATTTGCTATCATCCCCGCATCATATCTGCGCCGCAAATCAGTGTGTGTTTGACTGTATGGGCTCTGAATCTGATCCTTCATGTTGCAATTCTACACTTTATGCCAGTCCAATCCACAAATAGGATTTAAGGTCGTTGGGCAACTTATTTGTTAGGAACAAGACCTCCAGAACACTGGCTTTAGTATTGTCCTTTTGATGTTGTGGTGCAAGTAGTTATACAATTAAGTGAAACAGTTCTATTGGTAATCCTTTTCTTTTTTTGTATGTAGACACTTTCTAATAATGAAAGGTTTTTATCAAATTAGATTACTCTGTTACCCTTGCAAATTTGGCCCTGCACTCATGTCCATTTTTTTGTTTAAGATTCCTGATATTTTCTTTATTGAGAATAGAATGCGTTGATCAATATCCATGTCCCATGTTTGCCATACAAATCGGGTGGCCTATCTTTTCTGCACACATGCTTGTATATATACAAGATATACTCCTATTAGTATACACAGTTGCCTAACTTGAGTTTTTAACTTTTTTTTGTGCAGATTATGAAGATGAGAGCCCGTTAAAGGACTCTGGTCTGAAACCACCCATGATGGCAGATCTTATAAGAACTACCTCATTACAGTGGTCGAATAATGGCCATGACAGCTTTAAATCAATTAAGAAGAAACTTCAAAAGGTAACATCAGAGATCCGGCACACAGGATCATCGTCTTACTCTTAAATGGCGACAACACTTGGTAGTTTGGATTATTAGTACCAGGTAAGATTGTCGACCAGAAGACCAATACTAGCAAATCAAGCAGAGCAAGTGAAGTATGAAAATCTTGTACATATCCTCTGCAAAACCACTCAGAAGCAGCACAAATCAGATAAAGTTCGCAGTAATACAGCAGTATATCCTTGTATTCATTTAAACCTTTTGATTATTATATATCCATATATGTGCTAAGTGATCAATATATATTTACATTTATCTCTTCAATAGTTTAAAAGTGTAATACATATCAGGGCTGATTGTAGTTACATTTCTTGTTGAATAGTAGTTGGTGGAATTATCTCTCGGTATCATCTTTTCAATATTTTCTGAAATTAGTGTATACTTATCAGTTTTGTTACTTTTTTCTACCTAATTAATACAGTTACCAAATTACAGTTAAAAAAACAGTTTTTTTTCCTTATAAATTCGTTTCAGGTAGCGCCCACTACTAAGAAGCTGGAGGCACATTAAAAGTTGACTTGACATTTAGTATGAAGCTAGTCAACTAGAAGTTTCCTGCTGCATAGAGTAGCAGTCCTTTTCATATGTAAAGGTCTACCCCGTAATTCCAACATCTAAATTATCAGCTGCTCTTTCATCATCACACCTAAACAGATTTGTCCTTCCTCAGCAACCACAATATACCATGTAAACTCCTCGAAGAGAAGGACTCTCGGAAGGTAAGATGTACACAAACTTTACTAGGCTCGAAAATAAAAAGAGAACAGAAGGAATACCATCTTTTTAGTAAATATTACACAGAGTACAATCTTTGTGGCGTTTGACATACACCCAGCTTATGCATGTTAATTATGGACAAAAAATCTCTACTCTCACTTGGAGTAACAGGAATACCAATTACCGTCTCCGGTACTTCCTGCTGTGGCAATTTGACTCGGCATTTTATCGGCTGTTCGAGCCTCTGGAATCTTGTGTGAAATAAGCCTGTCAACTTGACTTCAATATTGATAACTCCTTGACCCCTTGAACCATCTCGATTTCTTAGTTGGTAACTCAGCTTGCGGATACCATCTCTGGGGTACAATTCATTCACGATATCAGTCACCGGAATCTGGCACCAACCCAGTGGAGACTGTCCTGCAACTAGACGTTTGGTAAAAACTTCTAGGTATATATAAGACGATATTATGTTCCTGTAGTCGAAGGTGACTTTATCGATAGGCAGCTGAAACTTGTCACCCCAGGTAGGGTTCGCACCACCATGATTATCCACCTTAGTCCTGTAAACGTGATGGTGTTTATAACCGTTGATGTTGGTGCTGAGAGTCGTGAAAGGTCTGATTCTGCGGCTGGAGAGGAGATTCGTTTTACGTCTGAGGCCTTGAGCCGATATGACAGTAACCTCCATCGTCACAACTGGGCAGTCCATACGACAACTTTCCTGCATTCTGTGAACGCACACACACATATATGTGACTTATATACCCAAATTAGTCGAGTTAGGAGGGTTCTTGAGAGGTTCACGTGCTAGTGAGGGTGCAACTTCCTGGTGTGGAATAGTTGGAAGCTTGAGATTTAAACAGTTAAACATTAGTGTATATTAGTTGTTATCCAGGAATATGCATGGAAAATACAGTTTATGTAATACACGTACTTGTGAGTTGTGACTTCTTTTGCTAGCAACAGGAAGGGTTTAAACATTAATGCGTAGAAAGAAAATTTGTATAGATAGCGACAGGAAGAGAGAATTATTGTATGTGTGGGGGGAATTAGGAAAAGATGACAATTTATTAGCTGGTTGTGAACTTGTCATAGAATTATTAAACATCAGTATCATCTATGTTTTGATACAAAGTCAAGAACTAAAAGACCCCAAGAAGTTTCTTGCTAGCTAGCTTATGCTTATCTGCACATTATTTAGGATATCCAGAGGCGCAACTAGTGGCAGAACAAGAACTTCGAAGGGCCATAATACAAGGGTTTCGAATTTAGACAGGACAAGGCTGGAACTTAGGCTTTCACCCTGTTATTCTACCACTGGGCGCACCTGTCCTAATCCAATTTGTGACAGCCTGCATGATAAGCACTAGAATGATTTCTTACATGTAGTTTACGCTCAATCGTATCTAGCTGGAAGTTCTGCAACATTTAGGTCCATTTCCAGACAGCCATATATAACCAAGGGTCCTGGTCCCTGACATGACAACATGTCAGGGACCGTTTATCCAACACCCAGCACCAGAGGCATCGGATCTATATTTTAAGGGCCCCGATTGAAGGATTTTTTTTATTGATCCACTCTAATTTTTTGCAGATCGGAACTTCTCCGCGGAAAGGAAAAACTCCGTTACGTGGAAAATTGTAGCAGACCTATATAAAAAAAAAGATTCTATCCAGGCCCTTGTAAAGTTGAAATACATGTTTAATGGTTTTGGAGCAGTGTGTTAGATAAGGCTTTCCTGACGTGCGGGTGTCATGGATTACGACCCTATAACCAATAGTATAATGCAAGCAAATATTATAGCAAAAAAAAAAAGCTGCAGTTAATTTACAGCTGCTATTGAGACATATATTTGAAATGATCCAAACAATACGCCACTCTCTTAACTAATTATTTTGAGTAGATGACTACTTTACAACAGAATTTCTAAAGATCAATGATCAACATGTAAAACCTCACTTATCACATACGTCACATCGGTTCACTGGTATTATTCTTTTTGCATTCACTAATTTCTTGTAAACCATTTTGACTCACAGAAAACAAATGACAGTATAGTGGATATCTGGGGAAGCTTAGCAACCCTTTCTTGTACGTAAGGGGTTCGGTAACCACTTTGTAGATGTTGTATATGTATTTGGGTGTTGCTATTCAGGCTTGGATCTGTATCCCCATGGATTCTGGCTTGCCCATTTCCATTGATCACGGCACATCTCATCTACTCCATACTTTGCCCTGAATACATAATATTAAAAAAATTTGAACACAAACCAGCTAGAAGACATCGAGTCTAAAAAAGGTAGAAAAACTTAGTTCTTGACTTGGGATCATCTGATACCAGGGAACTAACTGACTGCTAAGAATTAAAGTAGACAGTAAACTTACTTCCAACCAAGCTCTTTCTCTGCTTTCTCAGTTGATGCATAAACAGCTGTAGCATCTCCAGGCCTCTTTGCACATAGCTTTAAAGGGATTTTCTGAAGGAAAAATAAATGTTAATTGACTAATAATTTTTATATTGCTCTGGTCTTCATGTCTTGTTGTGTGACATCTAGAAAGAAAAGAGGTCACCTTTCCAGATGCTTTTTCAAATGCAGCAACCATTTCAAGCACAGATGTACCACGGCCAGTCCCCAGGTTGTAGGCAATACAACCTGTGCATACATGATAAATTCGAGATGGCTATGTTAGGAAGACCACTTTAACAAGAAGTTAATAGATGCAAGGAAATAACATCTTAAGCAAAAGGACTTTATAACTTGGAGAAATCAACAACAAAATCCTGGAGTGCAAGTATATCAGCAAATGTCATATACAAATAGAAAGCAATCACCTATATCATCTGCTGTGAGCTTCTTAAGTGCCGCAACATGACCATCTGCTAAATCCATAACATGGATGTAATCACGGATCTGTTCATCAAGAGGAACATAAGCTTGGATAAACTATAAGTAGATACATGCCTACATGTAAGCTACATAAGCTTACCTGTTCTATTAAAAGATGAAAATGGTCAATAAAAATAATGAAACAGTTACATACCGCTGTTCCATCTGGTGTGGGATAGTCATGACCATATACATTCAACTCAGGTAATCTGCCAACAGCTACTTGTTGTATGTAAGGCATAAGATTGTTTGGAATGCCCTTTGGATCTTCACCAATATGGCCGCTCTCATGAGCCCCAACAGGATTAAAGTACCTTAGCAGAATGATTCTCCAGTCTGAATCTGCTTTCTGAATGTCTCGAGCAATTTCTTCAAGGAAAAGCTAGTGAAACACAAATATTAGCTATATTAGTTTTGAAGAAAGATAATAACTCAAAGAGATTAAACTATGGCATGCCAAATAAATAAATAAATAAAACTATCAGGGGACAAATTGTGTACCTTTGTGCGCCCATATGGATTCATAGCTTGTAACTCAAAATCCTCAATGCACGGAATTTTCTCAGGTTGCCCATAAACTGTTGCCGAGGATGAAAAGACCAACTAAAAAGATCACATGATCAGACTCTTCGTAAAGAGGCCATGGTTATATTAACATCAGCATATTCCTACATTGACTGAACAAAGTATCGTACAAATTTCTGGAGATGATTATACTGGATGCTAGATACTACTCTAAAGCAGATTATTGATTTATTATTTCAAAAGTGTAATGATAAAATATATGCGATAAGATGGACTTACTTTAGGTGGGAAATATACATTTTAGAATATAAACACGATAACTTCTTCCAATTTTTTTACAATTATTTTATAGAAGTATAGGGAGCTGGGATATGAGGATTCCTTGTCCTTTTATTGTTTAGACTTTAAATTAAATAACAATGGTTCACAGAAAAAACTAACCCTCTTGCAGTTATACTTGGCCATTGTCTCATACAAAGTAATTGATCCGACCAAATTGTTACTGAAGTAACGGAAAGGATGAGCAACACTCTCTCCGACAGCCTTAAGGCCCGCAAAATGGATAACAGCATCAAACCTATTCCATAATATGTCAATAACATAATCTACTCAAGACTATTGCAAGAACATAAATCCAACATTTCACTTCAATTAGGCACATAATAATCACTATAACTGTACATGGTTTTTGATACACCATCACATTCCATGATTAAAATAAGCAATGCAAGCAAAACTCGAATATCAGCAGAAGTGCAGAACTTACTTAGTTTTAGAAAATAGCTTCTCGAGATCATCCTTATTCCTGATATCTCCCTGCAATCATATCCAACATGCGATTACAATGAACACATCATCATCATCATCATCATCATCATATATATAGACAATCAGTGGTGATGCAGACTTGTTTTGCTCTGGGACATTATATACTTAAATGAGTTATGTCATGAGTCACTACATAAAGTTACTTTTTTGTCTAATTTATACATTTTTGATATTTAAATAATAAAATTTTAGTGTTCCAACGTTTAATCTCCATCTTATGATCATATAACTATAAATAAAATAGAAAATAATTAATTATTAACATTATAAGGGCACTTAATATTTGTTCAGTAGGACACTTTATGAAATATACACATTTATACCATAAATTTTTAATAAAAAATTGTAAATTTCTGATCAGTGGGGGCACATGTCCTCGGATGCCTGTATGAGTCCACCATTTACACAATCCAAGATAACTATATAAACTACAAGTAATTACTATAAAAGAATCAACTTTATCAAAAACTACAAAAAAAAAAAAAAGTTCAAGTAGTACAAAATGACAAAAAATAAAAAGAAAATTTCAAGAATTACCAAGTGAAAATCAAGATTCTGAGAAAGCTGAGGACCCACTAAATCTCTGACTCTTAAGACAGCATCTTCAACAGCATTATCAAGATTATCAAGAATAGTGACCTTAAAGCCTTGATTAAGCAACACAACTACAGTGTGTGTTCCAATGAAACCAGCCCCTCCAGTCACCAAAACACTCTGTTGTAATGAACCCATGTTTCTTTTCTTTACCTGAAATAGTACACAC
>PHNY01296102.1:0-11509 GCA_003724115.2 Anethum foeniculum | reverse complement strand
AGAGAGAGGGGGGGAGGGAGGGAGAGACACAGAAAGAGGGGGAGAGAGAGAGAGATGAGAGAGAGAGAGAGAGAGAGAGAGAGAGAGAGAGATGTATACATACAGAAGAAAGGAAGATAGGGAAGGTAGAGAGAATTGAAGAGCTGGAAATTGAGCAAATCAAGAAAGTGGAGGTGAAAATGGATTGAAATTTTCTTGGAAAGTTAATTTTGTATCGGCGGGTGTGTGTATTTATAGTGAGGAATGTATGTAAATTTTTTTTAAAGTTTTCTAATTTTTTGTTAAAAAAGTATATATAATTAAATTAGTAATTTATTATTTTAAGGGAAAAGTGCATGGACATTTGGTAATGGTGTCCAAAACTTCGCACTAGAAAAATAATAATTTTCGATTTTTTTTTTTTAACTTTTTACAAACATTAAAAATTGCTAGTGCAAAATAATAAAATAATGTGGATCCAACACCTATCTAGCGTTTTTTTAAATAAAAATGCTAAACTCCAGGAAAGAAACTCAATTATTAGCTTAAGTGTAAAAGGTAATTAATCTAATCCAGTTATCAGCAAAGTCCATGGTTTGACCAAGATGGCATTTAAATTTAGAGGATTTAAAAGGTGGTGAGAATTATTTTATTAATGGTAGCGTAGGTTGTTGAAAGCAAAATTTGACGGTCCGGATTAATGAAGTTTAAAAAGTAATCACGTGTAATTACAAAATTATAGATAAACACCGTGTTTGGAAGTTAAGATTTGGATCAAATTTGAGGTTTCTATCATATCTATTATGGGTTTATAAAACTATAAATTAAGATAAGGTTTGGATCAAATTTAAGGTTTCATGGGTCCTCTTCCTGATAAGAACGTTTATCTAAATATATATTTTAAAGGTCGAGATTGAAGCATTTTTATTCTTTTCACTATAAATATTCGCAGATCGAACTTTTCTCTTTCCGCGGATATTTACATTGGAAAAAAAATTAATCTGAATTTATAAAATACTGGTCTAAAGATTTTGTAGCAGTGTATTAGATAAGGCTTATTTGACACATGGGTGTTCAGGAACAAAGCCCATCTATTAATAGTGTTGGTATTTAGTAGTTAGTGGATTAAAGTAATAGTTTAGATCTAATTAGTTAATTTAAAAAAAAAATTAAGAGATTTTTCGGTTAGAGGATGGACTAGTTAACTAATTTAAACAGTTATTTATCGACAAATTTTATTCAAAACAATTATTTAATTCACTAATCAAAATAATTAATTTTATCCGCTATTAAAACAACTAATTTGGATGGGTATATAACTATTTAACAAACTGAAACAGTTTTTTACTAATTAATTTTATTCAAAAGGCTGATCAATACCCTACTCAAAATAACTAATTTCATCAGTAGTCAAAACAACTGATTCAAACGCGACTACCGTAACCGTCAGCTAATTTCCAAATATTGCCTAATATTTTAACTCTTGCTTTTGTACGAAGGCACCACCCATTATCTGAAACCTAAGCAAGCATGATCTTGTTTATTATTCTGTTGCTTTCCTGTCAATTCTAGCTCCAACTGACAGTGATGCAAATTTCAAGTAACTGCTTCACCATCACATCTCAAACAGATGGTAGATGAGCCACTCAAGTAAGGTACATCAAAACATACTCCGTTTATCCTGCTCATGTGTAAAAAATTCGGAAGAGGTCATATCGTTTTCTACAGAACTTAAGCATTAAGGATAAAAAATAACGAAAAAACAAATATAAATGTGTTCCAAAATTACATCTGCTAAGCTTCAAACTTTTACTGCATAAAACAGTCATCTTAACAAGCGAAAAGTTCATCACAAATGCAGAAGCACATATAAAGTGCTTGAGAATAGTTTCCTCACATAATTTCTAAATGAGTAAACTGCATTATTTGAATCTACACTATGCTTTCCTATACCACCACCACCCCCATGGGAACCCTTCCAATATACTGTAAAATCCATATGTTTAACGACTGTGATGCCAGGACTTTTCCTGAATGTTCATCTAATATATAAGAAAAATAGTCTAATATAAACTTCTTTCCAAAGAAGTTAAATGTATAAAAACTATGCAGAAAAAGGGAGTTCTACTGAATCACTCCTACTGCAAAAGCTAGAATAATTTCTCAAGAATCTCAACTTTTTCCTGGCTGAAAACTGATTGTCACACTTCCTTCGTTGATAGTCTCGTTGCTTAATATATTGTCTGCAAGTCCAGGATGATATATGCATGAAAAGCTCTGCCTGAAAATAATCAAATAATTAATTGTCCAGGTAGTAACAGAGGTAACAGATCAACCATACAGCTACAGAGATGAATGAGTTATTAGTCCCTAAAAAGCTGTATCATGCACCAAATACAATTACTTCGAGTGCAGGCAGAATTACTACAGAATAATTAAAATTGGTAGATATAAGAATCAATTTTTCCTAGATTATAATCATGTATTATTCTGATGAACCTTCCTTCCAACTCTTAATACTTGTTTCCATGTTAAACAAATTCTTCAATTGACTAGAAGCTTGATCCCTATTTGTATAGAGTCAACATGGTTTGGATCTATACCTGTTTTCCATACCAGGGCTTTCATTAAGAACCTAAATTCTTGAAAGTATAAGTTGGGTCAAGGAATTAATAATCCCTCTCTCAAACAAATTAAAAATTTGACAAACAAGTGACAGAGGTACTTCTTCAAATGGCTTCTGACATGGTTAGGCATAAGACATATATGTAATTTGAAAGAGCAGAGTTTGGTTTAAACTATTCACCAAAACATCAAGACATAAATATAAATGCTAGTACATGCACCATAATCACAAATGTTAAGAATACCATGTCTCACTCACCAAAATAAAGACAATATCACGCTTGCAGTCTAGCACCGAGTACAACTTCTGATGGTGCTGATACTGGCGTGCTACATCTAACAGCCAATGAATCCCATTCTCTATCAAATGCATATTCCAAGCGCCTTTCCAGAGGCTTACCAGCAACTGACAATGCTGATCTATGAAGCTGACATGAAGTCGTCTTGGCATCCACCAAATCTATCCTATTATCTGCAGCTCTAGATTCACAAGACAAAGGTATTTTACAAACAGGACTGCAATGGCCACCACCTTTTGGAGACCTCTTTCTTATTATGGAAGGTGTGTGTTCATATTTCAAAGCTGAATTCCTCAAAATAGATTCTGGACTGCTAGTGCTGAGTCTGCTGACAGCGCTTGGTGGAAGGTTAGAAGAAGTTGAGCAGAAAGATAGACTGTTAGCTTTTGGGATGTCATCTACATTTGAATGCTCATCACTTCTGACAGGAGCAAATATATCCTTCACAGTCCGTGGTCCATCGAACAAGGAACCATAACACTTTGCATCTAGCTGCGGAGTCTGAAAAACTTTGGTTCCCTGTCCAACATGATTGGAATACTGAACAGATCCAGGAGGCAAGTTCAACAAGGGATTGCCTGAAACACACTCACGTCTCAAATTGATGATATCCAAACCATCACTTCTAGGCTTCTTATAATCCTCAGACATTTTCACAGAAGTGAAAGGATGGACAAGTTTGTGAGTACTTGTTTCAAAGCTATAATGCTTTTTATCTAGCAGAGGAGGTGTTTCAACATCGATAGATCCAGGCGAAAAACTCATCCAGGATTTATCTGATACAGTCTTACATCCCAGATTTAAGATAGCTGAATCACCATTTCTATGCCTTTTACAAGATCCAAACATTCTGCTGGAAGTTAAGGGATGAACAACTCCTTGAGGAGCATGATTTGTTATACCATCAGATGTCTCCTTTATAATAGCTGACGAAGAGGATAAGAAAGGGGAAAGTACATTAGACGTATGGAAGTTTCTTTTCCATGGTAGATCCATCTTACCATTACTGATGCCACCTGTACCACGAAAGTGGTCCCCGCTGAATGGATGATTGATTGCCTCTTGCTTAGGAATAGTAGGAGATTTTGATTCGGACCAATTTTCACAAGTATATGCACTTCCAAGAGTCAAATCCGTTGAACAAATGTCAGAGACTTTCATTGAAGCAGCAGCTTTTTGATTGGTGGACATTGTCTTACCAACACCCTGTTGCACTACAGGAATTTCCAGAGGTCCAGGTCTTGCTTCACGATGGGGATCATCACTCAGCGGAGACTGGAAAGGTAAATTTAAATCCAAATTTTCCAACCTCCTCTTTGTAGAGCAGTTCCAGTGATTTTTTATTGCATTGTCAGTTCTGATCACCAAAATACAGAATAGATTAGCAGGCTTTACTGAAGCAATGAAAGTATCACAGGTAATTGAAGTTGTTAATTTACTAACAGTGGCTACTAACAGTGGCAAGTGCACATAGGAAGTTGGAAAATAAATTATAACAATTTACACATTATATAACAAATATAGAAGCCTAATCAAGGATGCGTGGCATGGATATAGACTCAATTACAAGGAAAACTTTCTTCAGCTAAAATGAGTGAGATTAGGCTTTCTGCTTCAATTACATTAGTCATAGAAATAATAATTTAGGTGCAAGCAGGTCACCAACTTGACATATGTTCCTTACAATCTGAAACTCTGAAAGTCATCCAAAACGTCATTAACTATCAAAAATAACTTATATTCTGGTTTATAAGCTTGATACATATAGTTTCTTTATGTCTGCATGTCATTAAAATAATTGGTGCCAAGGGGATTCTTTAATAGAACATGAGATGAGAATCGGTGGGTTTTTTTAATTGGTGCATTTCTTATTCTTTCTTCCGAAGTACGATATATATAAGCAAAAACATACCTTCCAGGTAGGAACTTTGCGATTTCTGCCCACTTGTTCCCATAGATTTGATGGTAATAGGAGAGGATTGCTTCCTCTCTTTCTGTCCAAGCTTCTTTTTTTATAGCTGGATCTAAATGATTGTGCCACCTGAAAAAACATATTTATGCTCAAAACTATAAAAAAAATTAAAAAGAACACAATAAATACTGCACATGCTACATTACTACCATTACACGTTGGTAAGTAACACATGATTATATCCACTCTGCACAGTTTCTTAAACAATAAATTCATGAATATTGATGCTACGGAACTTTTATAAAGACGGCTATTTACCGAGTTCTAGAGACCACCACAAGAAATGTCTGAGCATGTTACAGAAAGAAAAAATGATAAGAGAACGACATGCAATAATGATAAAAAAATGTTATAGAATGTGAGTTCTGGGTCTCCCGTTATTATTATCCAGCAGGATTTTTATGCAAGTGAATTCTGACCCTCTAAATAGAATTTTGTGTTGCAAGTACAAAAAAATACCATGTTATTGCATCATGTTGTTATAAGTGCCATAGGAACATGATGTAATTAAGAATTAATGAAATTCCTGTTCGCTTAAAAATTTGTTCAGGCTATATCAGCACATTGCATGCCAGAAGTTCAAATTAAGACTACTAATTCGTATCATGTACCTTTCCCGGCACTGCTTGCCAATGCGCCCTGGTAAATACTTGGCAATAGCTGACCATTTCCTACTACCATACCTCTGAACTAGCTCAACAATACGATCATCTTCCTGTAGGCATAAACATTATATATTTAACATACATGTTCAGTTTTCAACAAAACCGTTGACACTTAATATACAAAACAGAAGATAAATATAAGCACACCTCCTTTTTCCAGGGCCCTTTAAAAAGTTCAGGATTAAGAACTTTCTGCCAGCGATGCAGGCACTGAACATCTGTTCTTCCTGGAAGGGATTCGGCTGCGATGAATGCAGAAGTTCAATTAATTAATTTATAGAAGTGCAAGTTACCTCTCTGCGTACAACATATTAGATAAACAATTATACTTGTTGAAAGAAGATTCAAATCTATATGAAGATCGAAAGAATTTTCAGCAAATATAATACGCATTTATCATTAACATAAATATGAGCACCAACACAGAAATCAATTTAACCAAACTTGATGCCAGATTATAACATCATTAACACTGCAAATTGTAACTGTTGCTGATCCAATAAGTAAACTAATCAAATATCATTGATATCTCTCAAAACCATGCATGAAAATTAAACAATTTTAGCTAGAACCTATTGTGTCCACAGTTGGTTCAACTTATTAAAAAACAAAGAACTTTCGGGGCTAGACATCTAGAAGTGGACAACAAGTTGAAGTTTGCATTTACATTGAACAGTAAGGTCTCCATAAAATTAATTCTGAACTAGAGTAGTTCTCAAGGAAGACCAACTTCATATTAAGGCCTCCTTTTTTAAAATCTATTTTTGGAGCAAAATATAAAACTAAAAATCTTTTCAATTACAAGAATTATGATCCAACTAATGAGACAATAACATTGAACAAGAGGATGATACAATGCTCACCTATTTTTTTCCAGTTTTTCCCATTGAACTTCTTCACCACATCAGTTAATCGATTATCCTTCAAACAAAAGATAAAATGATTATAGCTGCATACACAAAAGATAAAGGAGAATCCAATATAGGTGCAATTTAATTTTGTGGTGTGACCACTGTTCTGCAAATTTCTTAATAAAGCATATCAAATGAACCACCAGCCAGAAATTATACACTTTTTATGTACTTGTTTAGCAACAGTCAGTACAATCATGAAAACTAAGGTTCTCAATGTGAAATGGGAAATTTTAGCTACCAACCTCTTCATCTGTCCATCCCGCTTGCGATGAACGTTTTGCAGCTTTATTTCTTTTATAACTACAAAAATAAAGAACATCAAAATGTTACATTAAGTAAGGACCCCTTGAGCAAGACCAGCTAGAATGCAGGGGAGAAAACCAAAACCATCAGTAATCAACTCAAAATGATGCCTTCCTGCCTACGCAAGTTTATGATTATTAAAACTCAGCTAAAGAAATTCGAGAATTAACCAGCCCAAATATTTCATTGAATTGTGCATACCACAAAATCTATCAATAGGCAGTACATCAGTCCATCAACAACTCAATATTTCACAAATCCACTAACCATCAACTATTTAATTAGAATCAAGAATTTAGTACTTAAAAAATGTGCAATGACCCACAAACACTTTACTGCAAACTAGTCTACATTTACAAACACAAAACTAATTCTGAACAAATCCAGCATACCCAGTATCACAGCTACTATCAGAAATCGAAGAAGACGAAACAAATTCAATCTCCTTCTTCACGATCACCCCTTCACATTCCTTCTTCACAATCATGATTAAAGAAAATCCCACTTCCTGTCAAAATCAAACTTTCAAGAATCTCAACAACCATCACACCAAAATCAATTCACACACAAACACACACACATACATATAATCAAGAAATCAAAAACCCAATGCACATTTTTACCTAAACCCAATCTCTCAATCTTGCATTCCACCAATCACCACATTCCCAAATCTAAAAAACACACAAAAAACCAAGAACACATAAATTAATCAAATCAACACCAAGAAAAACATAAAGATCAAATCTTTAAGCCTTAATCAAACAAAAAATCCAAGAATCAATGCAAACACCACATAAAAATTGTAACTTTACATCAAAGATTAATAAAATGACAAAAACACAAAATGGGTATTATTCATACACACAAAAAAATCAATGTATGTGTTAAAAATGCATATACTTACAGAGAGGATCAGAGAGATTGGGAGAGATTGAGAGAGATAGTGAAATAAGACTAGGGTTTAAAAGGGGTTATTAAAAAAATGAAGATCCATATATAGAGTTAGCGGGAAACAAATAATATGAGTCAAAAAGTGTGTGTGTGAGTGTGTGAGATCTTTTAAAACGGCTTGGATATAGCTAAAAGCTTACGTTAGAAGGAATAATTACAAGATGAAGATTTAACGGCCTAGATTTAAAGTTCAACTTATATACACACACGTTACAATTTTAAACGTTTTTTGGCCATTAATTGGAGTATATACACCATTTATATCTACCTACATTTGTGTCATTTTGTGTGGAAAATTGAGTGATGGAAGGGAAATTTCAGATTTTTGACATATGAGGTTGATTTTGGAGATGGAATTTTGTTTGGTACCGATGGTAAGTGTTTGTTGGGAGTTAATTTATCAAAATTTATATTAGGGGTTCGATATTAATGGTATCGGAAATATATTGACATTTCGAATATGATAAAAAAGTACTTTATTACAGTATAAAATAATGCGAAACGATACAAATTTATGTGAATAATAAAATCTTTCGTATGTATAGCACTCCAGTGCGAGAAGATAATACACGATAACATGTTAAACTTTATGATAATATAATTTTTTTTTTTGAAAATTTTCATTTTCTTTTATAATTCAGTATTCAAGTCAGTTTGCTCGTAACTCGATTGATGTGGACAACTAGGGGAACACTCGTATCCACCGAGTTTATGCGTATGAAAAAATGATAAAATACTTTATTAGGAGTACATTTTTTCTAGAGGAGTATTAAAGTCATTAAAACATCCACGACATATAATTTTGTTTATAACGGTGAGATCTGCCCTTAATTCATGCATATTAAACAAGAACCAAGCATGATTCAATAAATTAATTAAAACGTATACCAATTTACGAACAAAGACTTAAATACTAGCGTTGATTTTGTATTGATCCGTTCACCAACGGTAATAAAATCTCATGATTTTATTTGGTAAATAATTTTCTCCTATAAAAAAGTGAAGTAAGATTTAAAATTTAAATAAATTGCAATAGAAAGATTTAAATAGATGTTTTAAAATGGACCTCTATTAATTAATGGGCCCTCTCACAAATAGTATTCGGTGAATTGGAAACTTTTGTGGACCTATTTCACTTCTTATTATGGGCAGAACAAGAAGCCAGTTTTGGGCTTTTTTTAAAAAAATTGTGCCTGCCTTAACGAGTGACTAGCCCAACTTATCATTGGGGTTTTGGAAAGCCAGTTCTTGATGGCCCAGAGAATGATCCATATAAGCACAATTTTGGAGAATACCTCAACTATCTCCAAGGAAAAATGGTTCTTCTATGGTCCATTTTTTATCACTTTAAACTTGTGTTTTCCGCTATGTAAGAAGTTGATTATGGATGGTGTTAGATGGGGAGTTGGCAATGGTAAAAGCATTTAAATCTTGGATCAGCCTTGATTATCGTTGACAGACCACTTATATATTACATCAAACTCTCAGGCAATTCAAAATAGGACAGTTGACTCGTTGTTTTGCACTGACAGGAAGGAGTGGGGTTTAGATGTCATCAGAGATGTATTTAATGAATGGGACCAAGAATCTGTTTTGGCGATTTAACTAAATGAAGCTTGTTCAGAAGATGTTTTATTCCGGAGTTTAGATTAATCCGGAATGTATTCGGTAATGCTTATAAGTTGCTGCAGACTCAAGGAGCGAGTTAGAATGTTGAAGGTAACGATAATATTTGAAAAACTCTGTGGAACATAAAAGCCCCCCCCCCCCAAGGCCCTCAACTTAGTTTGGCGTGCGCTTTCAGGGTGTTTACCAACCTTGTCTCGTTTCAGTTACAAATTAAGAAGGTTGCAGTTTATGGGTTTTGTCCGGCCTGCCATGCTGAACCAGAAACAACAATGCATAGTGTGGTGTCTTGTCCTACTGTTAAACATTGTTGGTCGATGTTGTTATCAAGTTTCCAAGAGCCAGAAACTACATATTTCAAGACATGGTTAGATTTTGTCCTAATATGGTTAGTCCTTCTAAGCATGCAAAAATTATCACGTTGTGTTGGGCTATTTGGAGAGCTCGTAATGATTTAATCTGGAATAAATAAACTTCAACAATCAACAGAATAGTTGCTATAACAAAGCAATATCTTGCACAATGGAATAAGGCCCAAAGTAGATCTTTTATGGTTCCTCTCTAACCACAAGTTGAAGGAGATGGAGCAATTTTCTAGGTCAAGCCCCAACCAAACACATTCAAGATATCAGTTGATGCGACGGTTTTTTAAGATCATGGTTGAATTGGTTTTGGATTGGCTGCTAGGGACTCTGAGGGTTGTCTTATTGAAGCCAAAACTTTGTTTCACTACAAGAAAAACGGGCCTTTCCTACCGTCCTATTTCCTACCGGTCATTTTCTACCGATTTTCAAGTCAAATGGCAATTTCCTACCGTTCAGGAAGTTGGTAGGAAATGCCAACCATTTCCTACCGATAGTGGTAGGAAATGGATGGGTCTGGACCCACTTTTCCACGTAATATTTACCAACACGTTTGACATAGAGAAAACAACATCATTTTAGGAAGAGCATTTCCTACCGCATTGAGTGGTGGGTTTTTTGTACATTATTTCCTACCGGGATCGATAGGAAATGTATTCAGTAGGACCCGCATGCCACGTTTTGGTTGCCAGCATGTATGACAACATCCATTTCCTACAAACTTTCTATTTCCTACTAGCCATTTCCTACCGTCAATCTATTTCCTACCATCCATTTCCTACCGACATTGATTCATTTATTATTTTTTAAATATATATAAATTTAGGGGTTAGATTAGGGTTAGACAATATATTTTTAAATAANACAGATGTCGATGCCAATACGAATTAATCATGTTCCCAAAAAATTAGAATTTTTTATGTTACTTTACAATGATTTTATAATGAAAGTATGTTTTCAAACGAATAACTAATTACCAAAAAAAAAAAAGAGTTTATATATCATAAGTATAATGTGTAATGCCATTTTATGCAATAAGCATTCAATATAATTGAAAAGAATTTGATAAAAATAATTTAAAAGAAAATCCGTTTGGAAAATTCAGAAACAGAGGTTATGTATTTAGAGTATGAAATTTAGGGGTTAGATTAGGGTTTCTTTAATATTTTCTTTAAAAACAAAAAATTGACCATCCAACCGTACGGATGTAAATATCGATACGAAATAATCATGTTTGCAAAAAATTGTGATTATTAAAGTTCATTTGTTGTGATTTTATAATAAAAAATCATTTTTAAATATATAATTTTTATCAATACAATTTTTTATTTTTTTTCTCGAACAGTCGAACCTTACAAATTTTTATATATCTACGAGTTATTCATGTATGCCAAATATTGTGATTCTTAAAGCTCTTTTTAGTGATTTTATAAGGAAAATAAAAAAAAGTATATAATTTTTAGTTACCAAAATGCTTATTGGTTCGATTCTTCTACACACCACTTAGTCAATTTTTTTCAATTGCGGGTTTCAAACCAAACCCTTTTCAATTATATTAGTGATTAAAAATAAAAACCAATTGGTCAACCAGTCATAAGCGTCTACATCTTTACTTTTCAATTATCAAACCCTTTTCATCTCCTTTTCACCTCAAACCCTTTTCATCTCCTTTTCAAGCCGATTAAATCTCCTTTTCAGGCCGATTACATCTCCTTTTAACTCGATTACATCTCTTTCAGGTAATCTTTCACTCTTTGTCACATTAATTTTCTCTCGATTTCTTTATTTATGCATTTATGCATGTGTATAT
>PHNY01296097.1:3481-18868 GCA_003724115.2 Anethum foeniculum | reverse complement strand
AGGCAGCTTTTAAAATATTCATGATATCCGATGCATTTGCTTTGCTATTGTCAATCTGTGCTTTGTTCATCTACTTTCTTGAAAATATGTCACAAGATCTCGGGCATGTGACCAGACTTCATGCGACAACAGTTGGGCTGAACATTGCTTCTGTAATGTTGACGATGTTTGTTTTTATGACAGGAACGTATGTTGTGTTATCCCAGTCACTATCCCTAAGCATTACCATTTGCGTCATCGGTTCCCTCTTCTTTATTTTTGTCATTGTTCAACTGCTGAGGGTTGCATATGAACGCCGAGTACGGAAGAATGACGATTACAAGAAAGAAGCTTAAGTATCTGTTTTGCTATTTTCAGTTATTTTATGTACTCATGATATATGGAACCATGACTCCCTTAAAGAGGATTGATGCTATTTAGCAGGAAATTGTAGAAGCTGTCAAGGCACTTGTTCATTAATTAATATTAAACTACAATATTGTTTATTGCTAACTAGTGAAAGACAATGTTGTCATGGCCATGGGTTCACTTTGGTTTTGTTTACTTAAAAAATATGAACAGTTCAATTGCTTGGTGGTATAAATTAGTACCATGAACTTTATTCTGGCAGCAGAGACATATTTGAATGAAATGAACTTGTTTAAGTTTATTGTATATTGGTCAGTACCACGAGTCCACTGGTCAGACCTGTACTCGGATTGAGGACAAAGTGTTCTCAACTTCAAATGCACACTTCTGATCAATAATAAACATACACTGATTGGGTCTTCTTTAACGTGAGGAGCGAAACAGCTTGCAAGTTTTGCTGAGGATGAAGTGAATAAGATGATGGGAATTACGTTGAATTGTTACCAACCTCGCCTTCTGCAAAAACAACTGTTAATAATTATGGTCGAAATATACTTCAAATAGCGGCAACTAAAAATAAAAAAGAGATATTTAGCAAAAAAAATAATAAATAAAAAAGAGATGATATACAAGGTTTTGTGAAATATTTGAAACAGCAAGATGACATTGACAATACACTTCTTATCTACTTATCTATAATGTGTTGGGAATTAATCTAAACTATTTTATGTTTTATTGTTTAAATAAATAATGCTGTCAATTTATTTGGTGAGCATTAGACTTAGTGGTGGAGTTGAAATAGTAGTAGGAGTCTGTTTGTTTAAGTGGGAGTGTTCTCAGAAGTTTTAGGGATTAGTTGCTAATTTTTAGGACGTTACTTTCTTATATCTTTTGTATTGTCTGTTTCGTTGAAGTTCAAGAAGCATCAGTTTGTTTTCCTCTGTTTTTAACATTGCAATATCAGTTTAGTACAAGCTTTATATAAAGTCTGTATCATAAAATTCTACACGTGGTATCAGAGCCACCTCTTGCGTATGCTCAAGTACATGCCCAGACAGAAAGATATGGACATCATGAAAGGCAAAGAAGGATCTGTTGGGCTAAGCTACCCCATGCTGTCCCGGAACAATTATGTAGCTTGGTCGTTGAAAATGAAGGTTTTTATGCAAGCACAGGGGGTTTGAGAGGCTGTGGAACCCAGCGATCCAAAGGTGGCAGTTGAGGTGCAAGTTGACAAGATGATTTTGGCAGCTATTTACCAGGGGATCCCAGAGGATATACTTTTGTCAGTAGCAGCCAAAACGAGTGCTAAAGATGTGTGGGAAGCCATCAAGACGATGTGTATGGGAGCTGATCGAGTGCAGAAGGCCAAGGTGCAGACTCTGCGAGCTGAGTTTGAAACGTTGTCGATGAAGGAAAACGAGAAAATTGATGATTTCTGTATGAAGTTGTATGGAGTTGTCACAAACATCCGTACCTTAGGTGATAAAATGGAGGGGACGTACATTGTAAAGAAGTTACTATGGGATGTTCCTTCGAAATATCTGCAGATTACCTCGACAATTGAATAGTTTGGCAATTTGGAGGAGATGACAGTTGAGGAAGTGGTTGGACGTTTGAAGGCCCATGAGGGGAGAATCCATGGGAAAACTGAGGACTCGAGTGGCACGGGTGATCAACTACTTCTAACTGAAGAAGAATGGAAAAGGAGGGAGGCAAGTGATGGAAAATTGCTTCTCACCAGAGAAGAATGGCTAAAGAAAAGTGGCAAAGGGGGAACAGAGGGGTCCTCGACTTAGAAGAATTGAAGCGGTGATTATAGAGGTCGTACAGGGCAGGACAAAAGTAATATTCGCTATTTCAACTCTCTCACGTTAGGGCACTACGGTGCGGAATATCGCAAGCCAAGGCGTAATAAAGAGCAACGACAAGAGTCAAATCTGGCACATGTTGTTGAGGATGATGAATCGACCCTCTTATTGACAGAGAGTGGAGGAGTGTCCGAAACTAATGCATTTTTGCTCAATGAAGACAAGGTGATACCCCAGTTAAACACGAGTGAAAAAAAACAAGTCACAACCAACATGTGGTACCTTGATAATGGGGCTAGCAACCACATGACGGGGATACGTTCGAAATTCAGGGAGCTTGATGAAGGAGTTACTGGCCAGGTTCGATTCGGTAATGGGGCGACTGTAAGTATAAAGGGAAAGGGCACAGTGGTCTTTAAGTGCAAAAATGGTGAAGAAAAGTCACTAAGTGAAGTGTATTACATCCCCACACTGTATAACAATATCATAAGCTTGGGTCAGTTGTCCGAGGCGGGCAATTGAGTTGTACTAAATGGAGCATTTTTATGGGTTTATGATGAACAAGGGAGGTTATTAATGAAGGTAAAACGATCGAGTAATCGGCTATACAAAATAATTCCTGTAGAAAGTGAACCCACCAGCTGTTTACTGTCAAAGATTGAGGAGGAGTCTTGGCTCTGGCATTCGAGGTTAGGCCATGTCAATTTTGCAGCAATGATACATATGGGAAATAATGAGATGGTTTAGGGATTGCTAAAAATTGTACACCCCAAGGAAGCATGTACTGGTTGTTTGATGGCGAAACAAACTCGCAGAGCATTCCCTGCTAAGTCAAATTTTATGGCCAAAGCAAAACTTGAATTAATTCATGGTGATTTGTGTGGTCCAATCACACCTTCAAATGCTTCAGGAAACAGGTACTTCTTACTTCTAGTGGATGATTACAATCGTTTAATGTGGATTTACTTGCTAAAAACGAAGGATGAGGCACTGGAGGCATTCAAGAAATTTCAGGTCTTGGTTGAGAAGAACTCCGGCTATAAGATTTAGATTTTTTGAAGTGACAGAGGAGGAGAATATATGTCAAAAGAGTTTATCTGCTATTGTGAAGGTGTTGGCATTAAAGGCACTACACAGCTCCATATTCACCGCAGCAAAATGGAGTTGTGGAGCGGCGAAATAGAATTGTAGTAGCTATGGCCTAGAGTTTTTTGAAGGAGAAAAAGCTTCCATCCTTTTTGTGGGGAGAGGCTGTTCGACACGCTGTTTACATCTTGAACAGACTGTCGACACGCTCTCTCTCAAAGAAGACACCTTAAACAAACCAAATATTGAGCATATAAAAGTGTTTGGAAGTTTAGCCTAAATGAAGGTGCCCAGTGTGTATACTCATAAAATGGATGATCGAAGTAAAGTTGTAATTTATCTCGGACGGGAAGATGGCACCAAAGCACATAGATTGTATGATCCTCTTGAAAAGAAGTTTCTGGTCAGTCGGGACGTTGTTTTTTTGCAGAAACAAAGTCATGGCACTGGGAGAGTGAAGTTGACAGCGAGTCAATTATATCGAGTTCTTTCACTATTATTGGAGCTAATTCTGATGGCACATCTCAGAATGTCTATACAGAGGGCGAGACATTTGGATCACCACTACAGTCACAAACCAACGGAAACAGTTCACAAGGTTCAGTGACTGTAGAAAGTGAAGAAACTCAGTCTGCAACATCGAGTTCTTCTACTGTGCCTAGAAACTACAGATCGCTTTCTGGAATTTATAATGCCACCGAAGAAGTGGAACTTGCCGATGATGAATTGATGTTTGTTGGGTCTGTTGAACCTTCACCATATACTCAAGTTGTGAAAGACAAGGCCTGGGAGGAGGCGATGAAAGGTGAGATTAACTCTATCGAAAAAACAACACTTGGAAGTTAACGGAATTGCCAAAAGGGCATAAGGCCATTGGTTTAAATTGGGTCTTTAAGCTCGAACAAGACACAAATGGTGAAATAATTAAGCAAAAGGCTCGATTAGTCTCAAAGGGATATATTCAACATGAAGGAGTCGATTTTGAGGAGGTTTTTGCGCCTGTTACCAGATTAGAGACCGTCAGACTCCTGCTAGCAGTGACAGCTAAAAACTCATGGGAGGTTCATCATATGGATGTCAAGTCCGCATTCCTGAATGGCGATCTTAAGGAAGATGTGTACGTAAGCCAGCCGGAAGGTTTTGTGAAGGAGAAACAACCACATCTCGTTTATAAATAGGTGAAAGCGTTGTATGATTTACGCCAAGCTCCACGGGCTTGGTATGCAAAGTTAAATGAGTGCCTGGAGAGATTGGGTTTTTCTAAGTATCTAGTAGAACACGCTGTGTACACCAAGAAGGAAGGAAATGAAGTTCTTGTGGTGGGTGTCTATGTAGACGATTTATTAGTTACAGGTACTAATACATCAAGCATTGAACACTTCAAGAAACAGATGCACGCAGAGTTTGACATGAGTGATCTTGGACGCCTCGCCTACTACCTGGGAATAGAAGTTGAGCAGAAAGATGATTACATTCAGCTGAAACAGAGCTCATATGCAAGGAAAGTACTTGAAAGATCTGGAATGTTGGACTGCAACCCCTGCAAATATCCAATGGAGCCCAGGTCTCAGCTGACTAAGGATGAACATGGGAAGGAGGTCAATTCAACGAAGTACAAGAGTGTGGTAGGTGGTCTGCGGTATTTGGTGCATTCACGCCCAGACATAGCTTTCTCCGTGGGGATTGTGAGTCGTTTCATAGACAGACCTACGAGTATGCACCTCAATGTAGTAAAAAGAATTCTCCGGTATGTTAAAGGGACATTAAACTATGGACTGGTCTATTCAAAAGGCAGTGACAACTATTTGCTGGCTGGATTATCTGACAGCGATTTAGCAGGTCAGGTAGACGACAGGAGGAGCACGGGAAGGATGGATTACTATTTAAATGAGAGCGTTATTACTTGGGTTTCGCAGAAACAACGATGTGTTGCTTTATCTTCTTGTGAAGCTGAGTTTATGGCGGCGACTATTGTAGCGTGTCAAGGCATATGGTTAAGAAACCTTCTCAGTAGAATCATAAATGAAAAGATTGGTCTTGTGCTACTGTAGATTGATAACAAGGCTGCAATAGACTTGGCAAAGAACCCCGTTTTCCACGGGAGGAGCAAGCACATCGACATTCGCTATCAATTCATTCGGGAGTGTGTTGAACGGGGAGAAATCATAATCAAACATGTAAAAACGGACGAGCAACGTGCTGATGTGTTGTCAAAGGCTATGTCTCTGGTCAAGTTTAAGAAATGCGTGAATTGCTTGGAATGAAGAATCTGCAGTTATCAGTTTAGATTACGGGGAGCTTGTTGGGAATTAATCTAAACGGTTTTATGTTTTATTGTTTAAATAAATAATGCTGTCAATTTATTTGGTAAGCATTAGACTTAGTCGTGGAGTTGAAATATTAGTAGGAGTCTGTTTGTTTAAGTGGGAGTGTTCTAAGAAGTTTTAGGGATTAGTTGCTAATTTTTAGGACGTTACTTTCTTATATCTTTTGTATTGTCAGTTTCGTTGAAATTCAGGAAGTATCAGTTTGTTTTCCTCTGTTTTTGACATTTCAATATCAGTTCAGTACAAGCTTTGTATACAGTCTATATCATAAGATTCTACATAATGGTTTTTTTCCTAAATTTAAAAAATATAAAGGACCTGATATAACGGTAAAACAAACAAGAAAAATTGGACTCATGAGAACATGCTGTATTCTTAGCTGATATTGTTGCTAATCAGGTAGCGAAAAACTTCATTTTCCTCTTTAAATTTGTAGACATTATATATTTGGTCCTATCTTAACAAAAGAAAAAGAAAATAATATAGAGCAAAATTTAGAACTATTAATCTTGTCAGGGTGTTGCACAAGACAACGAGAGGTTCACCGAGGAATGTAATTATTGACTTGTTCAATTGGAAAAAAAAATAAATTGAATGTGTTTTTATCATTTCCATGTTAAGAACTATGTTAGGATTATTTTAATGGATATTGAGTAAAGTCTTATCACAATCACATGCCATTCTCATTTTTTGATAATTACAGTCCTATATGTATGTACTTGTTGGTAGTCCTTTACTTATACACACTAACATCGCACTTAATGATATTCAAACTAATGAGTTCCTAGAACTTCGACTTAAGACATATTGTTCAGAAAGTATAGTCAGGATTGGCCCCAGAATTTTGGATGCCCCAGGAGAATTTTTAAAAATAATATCCTTTCTAAATTACATAACGAACATTAAAATAGTAATTTTCAGAGTCTTAGAAGATAGGCTACAGATCCAGTGAAAGTACTTTGATTTTTTGTGACAATAGCTCAACAATTAAGCTGTCAAAGAACCCGGTGATGCATGGCAGGAGCAAGCACATTGATGTGCGCTATCATTTTCTAACTGAACTTGTGAATGATGGAGTTGTGCAGCTTCAGTTTTGTGGAACAAGAAATCAATTAGCAGACATTCTTACCAAACCGCTGAAATTGGAGACATTTCGGGAGCTGAGAAAGAAGCTTGGGGTTTGTAAAATTTCAGGAGTTAACTAGCTGCAAATGAAGTCTAGTTCAAGGGAGGGAATGATAAGTTTAGTCAAATAAGAGTCCTAGTCTTTAGCATTATTGGCTAGTGGACGTTAGTTGATTTAGTAAAGTTTGTTTCCTTTATTCTAGCGGTAGTTGTAGCAGTGATTTCCTTATTTCGAGATATAGGTGGTTGTAGTTTTCTCTTTAAATATGTTGTGTTTTCAGAAGGAATAAATAAGTTATTTTGTTTTGAGTTCATATTGTAGTTTATATGTACTGACTTCTGTATGTATATATATTTTTACTTATCACCTGCGCGTGTACAAGAAACTTGTCTATTCATTGCATTCTCACAAATCTGGATAGCTAGACATCTCTTCACTGAAATGGTTGAAACTTCTTATACAAAATTCCTTTTCATGAACCATTTTTTTTGCACAGTTATGTAGCCAAGGCAGCAAATTTGCTTCTATTATATTTCATAAAGGTCGGGTGCTTGTTTTTCTTTTTTACTTCACTGGCTGTTTTCCACCAGTAATGATCGCAATTTAATTTCATCACTCCTTTCTTGTTTCTAGCTCAAACATGTACAACAGAGCAAGATTGTTTCGTGTACGAGGTTGGTGATGGATATATATTCTTGAAATATAATATTTCTCATTTTTCTTCACCATATGAAATAATTAAGTGATCAAACAGAAATTGTACACCAAGGCAAGAGTATTATTATGAATTTTATGAAAAAGAATAATACATCACTAAAGACATAATTCAACATATTATTAACTTTGTGAATTACCACTAACATAAAAGACATGGTAAACCATTTATTGATCAAGCAAGACACCGCTTAGTCCCATTTTAGCATTTTCCTTTTTAGTGATTAAATTGACAAATCTTTGACGAAAATTTTTTGACGGAAGATTAAAAATTATTCTTATATTATTTAAAAAACTGAAAATTATCTATTAAAATAGATTAAATGTACTTTATGATTATGATAATTTTTTAAAATTTTTCAATAATAAAAAATTTATAAATTTTAGTCAAACTTTGATCAATTTAACTGCTCAAAAGTCAAATGTGACAACTAAAAAGTCGTATATTTCATTACGTAAAAGTTCATCTTATGTAAATTATGATTATGGAGTTCGCATATTGATTTAACAATCTCATGACATTGTTTGACTACTTACTAGAATGCATAGTTATTCACACATATTAGCATATTAAAAAAACTACTTTATTGTTTTAGCAAATAAGCACGGTCAATTTCTTGGCTTCAATTAATTACCATTAACAAAAAACATGCGGTCAAGATATGCATTGATTCAAGATATTCACGGGTATATGTAGAAAAGCATGAGATAATATAATAAATAATTACAAAATTTAGTTATCGTTTATCTTGTCATTTGAAGTGGCGTTCACTATGTACACGATAAGTTTTATTCCCATGTCTCTTGAATATTGGTTTTTCCATGTCCATCCTCTATAGTTGGTATCCATGGTCTGTTTTGGGGAGAATTTGAGTTTATGTAATTTGAGACCGCGTATGAGAGAAATAATAATAGAGTATAATAGAGTTTTCAAAATTTCTATGTATCCTTTTATAAAAAATAAAGATCACGTAGTTTTTGTATCCAATTCTGTTTACATTCATCCTGCTATTATTTAGGAGTAAGTCATTTATATATGTTAGATTTCTTCATTTATTATATTCCCAATATTTTGGATTTGTTACATGCAAGGATTGATGGCCTATTGGACTTCTTCTAATCCTTAATTTCTAATCCTTAATTTCTGGCCGATACGTATGGGATTGGGTATATTTTATGCATCAACACTTTTCTTTTTAAGTTAGCAACTACTGAATTGATCAAAGCATGACATATATTTTAAATTAACAAAATGAACAACGAATTGATCAAGTACAGAACTATAATTGGATACTTTTCTTTTAATATATTTAATGAAAGGAAAAAAGATCTAGAATGGTACAAAACTTGTACCGAAGGATTTATCACGCCGTGTGGTCTCCGTCAAAATGGAGAATTTTGACAAGGGATTAGTAGTTCTCTCGAGAAAGATCGGTTTTAAGACATTTATGGTATCAGATGCATTAGCTTTACTGTTGTCAACATCCTCGCTGTTTTTTAACTTCCTTGAACCTATGAATGAAGAAATTTTACCGAGTACGAAAACTCAGTGTCGTATCAACTAGGCTTGACATTATTTTCATTCTGGTTATGATGGTGACCTTCCTGTATGTTGTGCTATCCTACAAACCAGTCCTCGCGGTTAGCATCTGCATCATCAATTCCCTCATATTTCTTCTAATCATTGCTCAATTGATCATCAAGAAAAAATATAACCGTCGTATACAAGAAATGAAGATTGAATATGCTTGTTATCTTTTGTATCTGTTTTTACAAAATTCAGTTTCAGTGATGTATTGTACAATAAAACCTTTATTAGACGTATTTTTATATGGAGAAGGGGGTATTAGCTAGCCTGTATTGTTTATATCTTTAAAGTTTGGTTCAGGCTTCCTTAGACGTATTCTTGGTTATTTTCAAAGTTATAATTACAGAATCTATATAAAAGCAGGAGAAGAAAATAGAGGTCTTATTTTTTTAACTTTTTATCAAGTTAGCGCTTGCTTCCACAAATTTGATTGAAACATAGAATTGTTTTAATTTTCGATATAGCTGTTAAGAGAAATTTTGAGAATTATTAGGCATCAACATATAGATTTTTATGACATCTTATTATATTACAATGATACATGAAGCTACTTTGCTTCATGTAATGTTGCCCATTGGTATTAGATTTTAACTGAATAATCTGCCGATTTGTTATTTAAGTGCGGCTTCAACAAAGTAACCTTTTTTATCATGTGGAAAAGATGAACATTACTGCCCAAGCTCGGTTTGATCGAATAAAGCTGACCATGATCTTATGCTTTTATAAACTAAAACAGCTGAAAAAGATGATTGAACAATAGGAGTAGCAGGCGTAGTATGATTTTAGATATCTTTCCATAATGTCAAATATTAAATTAACCTTAATGAACAATTTACGATTTTACATGCAGTTGCACGTTAAATGATGGCTTGTACAGTTATATGTAAATCCCTAATTCTCGACAACCTTAATTACTAGATGAAATTATATATTTATCTTTCTCGAACTAAACTGTTAATTCAAATAATTCAGCTCGTCCTTTCATCATGGTCTACTATTCATGGCTAGCTCACAAATTGAGGTTCTTTGCATAGAGGAGTTTAACTGTCTTGAACAATTTAACATTAGTGTGCTAAGGTATCGTGTCAATTGTGGATTATGTATTTTCAGACATATTGCCTTCATGCCAAATTTTAGTACTTAATGCTACTCAATGGTATGGTAGAAATTACGTTTGTTTCTTAACAACTTGCAATTATAGGAGCGCATTCAAGAAATCTTGTCGGTGCACATTCCAGTGGGTATATTGCTGAGTATAACCCGCAGAAGCAACAAGTTGCTGTCCGTGGGAGACCTGAATTTAACGTTCAACCCATGGCGGACGTGGAACAGGGGTAGGTTTTTTTGGCGCATAATCACAACTAGTGTTGTCTAGTGTTATAGATTAATAACATTGAAGAGGTAGTTACAGATTTTATGATCCATTGGTTTTACTTTGGTGAAAAATACTACAATGCATTGATACGAAATTTTTTACGGAGAAACTAATAGATTTAAAGATTTACTGGATGCTTAAGTGCGAGTTATGTGCATATAGAAAAGAAAAGGCAGAGGTGCAGAGCAATCCAATTATGTGATTCAGGCTTTGCTTAACAAGTCAAGAAAATGCTTGGAGAATTCAAGAACAAGCTCTGTTAACTTGATTAAACTTTGCTCCCACGTGAAGAAAGCATCAGAATCCTCCTCAATTCTCTCACGACATCAAACTTATGAATTAAATCGAAGTTCCGGTGATTATCAAATCTGTGTATCAAGGAATGTTTGGCACATTGCTTGCAACTAATTATCAATGTGTCCGTGCAATACTATTATTTTATAGTTGTTTTTTAAAAAAATTGAATTATAATTTCATCTAGAATTCCGGCACTTATCAAAGTAAAACTGATATATTGAAGCCTGCAAAGAATTAATATATGTTTTTTAACTGGGTTGAAGTTAGTTGTGCAAGTTAATCATATCAACCAATTGGGCATCTGACATACCTTGTGCAAGTTAATCATATCAACCAATTGAGCTTGATGCCCAATTGGTTATATTTAAACAACATTAAGTATTAAACTAGATACTTGTTTATTATCATAAATGATTAAAATTTTGAGTTGTACATATTTTGCTGTGTATTTTAGTCTATTTTTATATTGCCCTTATAATTTAAAACAAGTTATTTATTAGTATTTTCTTACAAGATCTAGGACGAAAAGCATATCAAAGGTAGATATGCAGTGTCTTCGCGTCTCTCGCTAAGACCCCGTTTCTTTTGAACCTTCTCATATATACATATATGATGTTGGATAGAGCCAATGTGAGATTCTACATGTCTGTTGTGTCATAATTAATTTTCACAGTGATAATGATGTAATGGTTCTCAGACTTGAAAATTAGTATAGTTCTATACGAGAATTAATATACTTTGATTACATTAAAAGTTATCTTTGACCGGGTAATGATAAAAGTAAAATTCGAGTATATTATGAAACGTATGAGAAATATGAATGATCTGAAAAGGATTTAACCCTCCTACTTTAGGAGTGATATTATTGGTCTCTTGTGTGAGTTAGACTATGAAATGCGTGTCCGCGCTCAAATGTTGATTTGATATGATAGTCTACTCATTGATAAAGGAAACTTGGATTTTACTATGAATGGGATGACACATTACATGCATCGAGTTTAATCTATATTATATGCTTGAAGGGATTATATTACATTGTACATTATTCACAAAAGGTTTATTCGATTACCGATTTAATTATTACTACTTGGATAGCAATGATGTGTTACTATATGTCACTTTTTGTTTATAATTTTAATAAGAGATATTAAAATTATTGCGAACGTAATAACAACCTAAAGGGTTGCATAAAAAATGCTTGGAGTAATATTTAATTTCAATTCGGATTTGAATTAAATAAGTAATTTTAAATTATTTATTATTAGTTGAGTTAGACTTAATTAATAAAATAAATAGAATTCGAATTTACTATAAATTGAAATTCAGTTATGATAATTAAGTGAGACTTAATTAGACAATAAATAGGAATTTTGAACTTAATATAACTCTATTTAATATTATGGTTAGTATTCATTTTTCCTCTCCTATATATTCTATTGTGGCTGATTAAGAGAGTTACGTTTTTATAAGAGTAAATCAAAACCCTAGCAACCATCAGAGAAAACATATTTGATTTGATTACTATTACACCTCGTCCTCCGCTCAGGCGTTCGTGTTTAAATTGATAAAGGTAGGACCTCCATCTATCAACTAGTTCGTAAAGTTTCAAAAAGTAAGCATTGTTACTGTAAATTAAATATCTGTTTTTTGCATGAATCCTCATGTTGGGTTTCGATTTTATTCTATTTTTCAATTTTTAATCATTGTTTCCGTTGTGTTTTATTCATCGAAACCCATCATATAAAATTTAAATTTAAATTATTGATCACTAACAAGATTCAAATCTTGATCTTTTTCAGGAATAATTTAAGTATATATTATTCGTTAACATATAATTTAGGGTTTCCCATATATTTAATAGGAATCTAACAATAATTAATCGTATATTGGACGAGCATAAATAATATTTTTTGTTAAAGTTTAGTTTAGGTTTGTATAACCCAGAGCTGACAAAGTTGCCAAAAGCTGGTTTTGTTTGAAGTAATAATATTAGGTCGGTTTAACTATTTATTTTTCATAAAATAAGTTATTTATTTTCTGAAAAGGTGAATATATTTTTTCCAAAAATAAATTATTTATTATGAGTTCTGAAAATAAACATTAATCTAAATTGTTTTGATAAATACTTCAATGCAAAAAAATATATATATAAATATGGGCTATGCGTGATAAGGACGTAATGAGTTCAAATGAGGGAGTTTGTAACACCCCAGTCCGACATCGAGGAGACTTGGGACTTGTGTTGAGTTTATAAGGGAAAGTAGTACTGGACCAACAAGCTTTTGGGGTCTGTAGTGGCTTGTTATTTAGCCAAGTTGGCTACATTCGTGCCAATAAACTTTTTCAGATTCGGAATCGAAACTTGACCCGATTTTTGAAAGAGGCTTAGAATTTCACCCAGATTGTCACGCCGGTCGCCTAAAATAATAATTTAACTTATGATTATTTGACGAATAGAACAAAAGGTTTTGAAAATATAATCCATGAATATATTAAACAGAAAACGTGTGCAACCAATTTGTTGAAAGATTGTTGTAATTGTGCAGACGTCGAAGAAGATAACTGCAGATTACCTAATTGAGGAGACCTCAAAATATTAAATAATTAAGAAATTATATTTTGTTGTTAAATGTCTGTAGAAGTGACATGCTGACATCATTTGAGCTCGCTTACATCATGGATGCTTATCAGAATGTGAAATATATGCATTGTTAAATGATTGTAAGCAAAGACTGATTAAATAAAGATAGTAAAAAAAAAAGGACTTCATGTTCATCTCCACCAATTTGTTGAAAGATAATACAAGCCTGGAGTTGCAATTGTGCATCCGTCAGAAGATGATAATTGGAAATTACATTATATTGTTGTTAAATGTCTATACAATTGACGTCATTTTAGCTGACATCATGAATGCTTATCAAAACGTGAAATATAAGCATTGTTAAATGATCTCTAAACACAAAGACTATATTAAATAAAGTTAGTTAAAATAAATTTATTAAATAATATTGGGAATTTATATATATTCTGATTGGTAAAAAGTGGAGTTTTAAAAAATACATATAAATATTTATATTTTATAACTACAAGAAAAATAATTAAATTTGATCGAACTATTCTGGTCAAATTTAATTTATTTAACTTAATTATTCATCACATATATATGTATAAGTTAAAACGGACCTTCTTTTTTCAAGAAAATCCTGTGCGTCCCGAAAAATGTGGAAAAAAGCCCGGATTAAAAAAAGCAAGGATAAAAGCCCGGTTCTAAAAATGTATGGATAAAAGCCCGATTCGACCGGGATAAACACTCTGACTTTTAAAAATTCCGGATAAAAAATCGATATCTTTATATAAAATTTAAAAATCTACAAAATATTTCATAAATTTATAAAACTATATTATACAATTAAAAGCAATTAAGGTACATCATGTTGGTTTGTCAATTTATTACAGTAAATAATAACAATTAGAGCTTTACTTTAAAAATCCGTTGATTGTAATAAAAATATTAAAGAATGTGAACTGCTGAATGTAATATTAAAGAGTATTATTTGTTTCTGTATCTAAACTATTCTCTCTCAATAATTCGAGATATTATTTTCCTTCGGTACCTAAACTACTTATAGATTGAGCCACAAAATATAAATTAATTATTTAATATATAAATAAAAAAATCCCGGATAAAATCTTGGTTCGACCCGATCCAACCGAGCCTGCGATTGTAAAACATGCCTCATATTTTAGAAAAAGCCGAACCTAATTTTTAAAAAAATCCAACCCTATCCATTTTTTAAAAACATAACTTTTTAAAGCGGACCAATGAACTTTTTGTGCTTAGAAATCTCTAGTATACCAGGTGGATACTTCTTGTTTGACTTTATTATAACCGATTACAAAGTGTTCTGAAAATTTATTCAAAACTAAAATTATATGTAAAAAAATAATATGAAATACGACAACAGTTCCAAATATATATAGAGCATACAATTAATCTTATTTTAAAATAGGAATAAACCTAAAACTCTACCATTGCTATTTTGATATAATATTAATTAGTTTAAGCTCAACTTTGTATTCGGTTTACAATAACCATTTTGAAATAAGAATTGTTAAAAAAAAAAAAACTAAATTTTCATGAGTTGGTTTAACTCTAATTAGGTCAACCAAATGGTTGTTAGAAATTTACTATTCGGCATATTTAATTCAGAGGTCCTTCTCTGCATACCTGGCCTCGTGTAGCAGGTGGATAAAATAAATGCTAACTTACAGGTCTGGTTAATTGTATAATTTAGGGTTGCGTGTGTATATAATTTTAATAAACGTGAGTCGTGAAGCCTCTATATATAAAGATAAGTAATGTTGAATAATTAGCACCTGCAAATAATTTCTTCCATTAACCGAGAGATTCAATCCAACAATACTGTATATATACGTATATAAATAAGATATACATCTAATTTTTTTTATTATGGATCGTTTAGATGCTTTGTATGATGCTGCCATTGCGGGAGATGTTGATGCCATTGCTAAACTGGAGATGGAAGCTGATAAGCTGGATGAAAATGATGGAACTATCCTTCATACTGAATCCAGAAAAGGAAATGCAGAACGGGTGCGATTCATTTTGAGAGAGTTTGCAAGCAAAAACCTTTTGGTGATGCTGGATAATCAACAAGAGACTGCACTTACCTGGGCTGCATATTTAGGACACG